>JBCFXI010001294.1:0-62523 GCA_038496175.1 Ampulex compressa | reverse complement strand
AGGGATAGCGAGCTGATAGCCGCGAAACTTTGTAAAATTGACTTGTACACATATTTGTAAAGTACGAACATTGTATATAAAGGTGAGAATTGGCGAGAAATAAATTCAGAGTTTCTTTAAAGCACTCAGATACTCACAGATACTCAAATACAATTCAATTTCACCTTTCCCTACGTTCTATAATCTTTTCGTTCTACAATCTTTTCAAAAACTATTTCGAAGCGATTAATACTACAGACATACGAAACAATTTGGATGCAAAAGTTTCTTCTCAAAGAACACTTTTTCAATGTTTAAAGCTAACACACTCCTTTCCATTTTCTTATAACGGCAGTAATTTATGTTAGGTTACGTAATATTATATTCGCCCGTTCCTATCAACAGTGCGACTAAATATATCGATCTGTATTACACCGACCATAATTATAAGTTTCTGTACAGTTTGTAATTCGGTCGCACGTCGATCGTAGAGTCGATAAATCCGGTCCAGTCGGTCTCTGCCGCATGGTATCTACACAGTAGTATTCTAGCTTCTCCTCGCTCCCATTCAGGGGTCGCGGAACAAATCGACGATTCCGAGTGTACATCTTTACGTACTCAAATAATATATATAATATTTTTGTATTCATCCAATATCTTAGGTTAGAACGCTCTTTACTTAAATCGGATCAAATCAAAGCAGTCTTCCTAGCGTTCTCTCGCGGGATAAAGTGTTGTAAAGGGTTTCGTGCGCGCTCGCAGAATACTTTCGTTGACGAAGTTAAGTGTCGAGCGACGCGTTTTGATGAAAAAAGTTGTCGTTCGCCGTGTGGCGATCCTGTGCCGTTACTCACATCCGCCGCATGACGGATCAAGCACTCGCGAGGCGCGTGCACATCGACGTCGCGAAAGAAGAGGCGGAGAGATAGAGGTCGAGGCAATTGCAGGTTAGACTAGAGCTCTTCCTGGAATCTGCACTGCGACACTTACCGTCTCACCATCTCGTTTCTTCTTCTCCCTGCCTCCTCCCAAGTTCGCGTCGTTACACCCCCTTCTCGCGCTCCCCTCCCCCTCCTTTCCTTCTTTTACCCTCTCGCTCTGGAGCCTTCGACGGAGAACTAGGCGCCGGAAGAAAGCGCGAGATTGCCGGCAAAGATGGGCCCCCTTATCGTAGGATCGAGGATATTTCAGGTTACATATGCTCTATCCGACGCATCTATTAACCCTTCGACATTAGAGATACGTACTTTTTATAAACAATCGTGATCATCGTGTCGCTTCTCTCGGCTGTTCATAGTCGATTCTTCTCGTTCGATAAAGACCGCGCACCGTTGATCGAAACGTCACCGTTATCTTCGAACGAGAGCGTCCCCAGTTCAAAGAATAAAATATCATTCCCTTTGCTTTATAGCTTAGGGGAAGAATTTTTATAACCTCTTGGTGAAAAATGGTGCATCGATCCTTGAGCAAAGATGAACGTTTCTCCGAAAAACGGTACGGTTAATTAATTAATGCCGTTCGACGGTGAGAAATTCAAATCTCCTCTTTGCCCGGAACTTTTGCCCCAGGAGAATTTTCCTGCCCACCTTATGGCCGACTCTTGAGTTATGAAATTACGGCCTTAATCAGCCGCGGTGGAATAACGCACCTTACGCGTCTCAATGAATATTAACCGTGGCAACGGTTAACGAGTGTTGCTCGAGAAATTTCTTGAAGCTACGGCGTTGCGAAGGTTCTATATCGCGCGCTGCTTAAGGTCGACACGCGCGGTGCAAATCGATCTCCTCCCTGCTTTCTATGCCGGCTCTCTCTCTTTAAGCGGCTAATGTGCTTCTTAAAGGCACTTCCGAGAGAGGTGCTAAATTAGCTTGCACCATTGACGCCAAAGGCACGACGTTTCGCGTCTTTTGACTTGAAATTCCATAAGAAAGGCCACCGTCGAAAACAAGGACGGAGAGGAATGCTTTAATATTACAAGAAGCGCACTGTCGGCTTTGATCCGTAAAAAATTTTAATAAAAACCGTCGCAACGTTGGCGACTGCGTTATTAATTTTAACGGGCGCTTAGTTCACGACGTTTAGGAATTCTCCGCATACCGGCGTCCTAAGGTCACTCGGAGATAAAGTACCGAAGCGTGGCGTTACCGACGACACGGCTGGCTCCTATTTCTTACGTTGGCACGTATCGAAAACGAGGTCGGAAAGCACGCACTGACATTTCGCCCGACCTTACGATGCAGCGAGCGTTATCGTCTTCGCGAACGGGGCCATTCTTTTCGATCCGCGACTTTTATTTTCGTCCTCGCTCAAGGAAAAGTGGACTTACCGATGACGGTGAGGTTGTACCGGAAGCTGCGCGTCTGGCCCTTGCGGAAGTCCACTCTGCACCTGTAGGTCGCCTCATCGTGCCTCCTTATGTCGTCGATCACCAAAACGGCCGGGCTGGGAAAAGCGGTGCGGAAATAGGCGCGCGGGCCGAAGACACCGGAGTCAGAGGAGTGTTGAGCTTTCGTCACTGGCTTATCCCTTGCGTCGATTCTAAAATTACAGAAGCAAAACGATGCTGGTGATCCGTACGACTGTCAGCGGAAATTATTGTACGACAGGAAAAGTTCGGTACTTTTAAAACGTGGACGGTTATTACAACATCGACGTCATTCGAATATATTCTTATACATATTTTTTCTCGCGCTTCCACTTGCTCTTTTATGTAATTCGACGAGAAGGTTTTGGTCCAGCCAAGTAAAGCATTCGCGTCCGAGCGTATTCTCGACGAAATATTGAATTTACAATTTTGCACGTTTTGACCCTTCGAAGCGTCGTGGGCGATTAATCTAGCGCAAGGAATTACGAGAGACGTGCGAAAAAACGGATATTTCACGATAATGTTCGTTCGCTTAGCGAGAAGCCACGCGGGATGTTCCTCGAGAGGCGCGGCCGACCGCGCGACCACGCACGCTGAAAGATCGCGCGATACTGAGAGGCTGGGAAGTGCACCTGAGTACACCGTTCTTTAAGCCGGTCGAACGAGAGAACGTAAACGGAGAAATATAGGTTAACGCTTTTTCTCTATTCGAGGACCAGCTTTTTCATTCCTCTATCCTTTCCAAGCGTACGTCTATTTTGTGGCACGGTGCTCGCGGTGGACGGAGGACGGTTTTTACCGAAGTCTCCGGGTACGGATATAACGCGATTTACCGTTTATCGACACATTGTTCACTCGGAATATATCGTAGGAAGTCAATAAGTCGCGATAGAATATTTAGAATAAAGTGCAAAATTTAGGATAAAAATTTGGAATAATAAAGAATAATAAATCCTAAATAATAACTTTAAAAGTTCAGAATGAGGTAGAAAAATACGAATACGTCCACGCGTATTTCGCGCAACAACTCTTTAGCTTTGTTGCGATGACGATTAAAAGATTTTCGGTCACTAATCGAACATTATTTCCCCGCGAGTATATAAATGGGATTTTTTTCTCCAACGGTACGAAAGTACCGCTAACAAGCGACAACCCCTTGCACGTTTGCTTTATTCACCCCCCGATCACCCGTACTCCTCGAACGGTTAGAACGAGTCGACGAGGGAAAAAGTGAAGCCGCTACGAGGCTCGTTCGGAATTTTGCACTCGGCCGGAAAACATCGCGAGGAAGGAGTGAATCGGGGTTTCGGGATTCAATTAACGATCCGCGGCTGGAAAAAGCGGGGGTGCAGTGGCTGGAGAATAAAGGAGGACACCGAGGACGTCATTGGCCGCATTCTTGGAGGCCTTTATGCGACAGTCGCGGCCGCTCCTTTCGGTCTTCTTTTGTCTTCTCCGCCTGGCCACCCTCCGCTCCAATCCTCCTGGGCCGATCGACTTTCACGAGGGAATTCCAGGAATTCGCGGAGCAGCTCGTGGCATTCGATATGTATGTAGGAAACGATCGCAATTTCCGGCCAATGAAATTCGAGTTTGGGGGCGAAGGGGAGGTGCGCGGGGAGAAGGGCGAAGGGGCGAATGGGCGAAGGGGGGCGATGGAGGGCGGCAAGGCTAGGCTGAGGATCGAGAAAAAAAAATTCGCCGTTTTACGATTCATTGACCGGTTCGCCGAGCCTCTGGCCGTATCGAATATTAGCCGCTTACGGCGGAGTATAATTATTTCAAATCGATGGAATAATTATTGGCGAGCGCAGGGCATGGCCGAACGTGCAGGTGCCCGGAGATAACGCAATTAAATCGCTGCCCTGTTATTCGATATTTTGCGGGGATACCTCTCTCGTTTCCGATTCGATGATTTCGTAGGTATGAACCGCTTCAAGGAAATCCATCGTGCTTCCATTGTGCGCATGGCGACCGGATCATGTGAATTATCAGGTTCGATTGATGTACTAATCACGATTGTGCGCGCCCGATTGTGCGTCCGAGTCTTTAAATCCGACGGTTATTTACGGGCTTCCAGAATCTGTCTACCTTTGATTCGTTATATACGAAATGCTTATCCGGTTTTAATTTTGCTGGATATACATTTTTAACGAAACGTCCTGCGTTTGCAGTTCGCGTGCTTATCTAACGGGTTAGACAAGTATCGGATATTTGCTTCTGGTGCTCGTACGTGAATGGGCAAATATTCGCTATTCATTAATTTTGCTCATTTTTCAACGGTGGCACTCTGTTTGTCCGAAGATTTTTTTATTCGGAAAGGAATTCCAAGGAATTCCAAGAAAAGTACGTACGCAGAACATTTAAGAGAGAAAAAACGAGGGGCGAAGTGCCTTGCGCTTCAAATTCGCATCGTCGCTATAATGTGTCACGCCCAACGCGCGTGCAGCTGCGGTTTCACCGGCAGGTGAAGTCCGTTCAGATGTTCGGTGACAAATGAATGATTGTTCACGCACTCGCGTAGACGGCTCGGTGTTATCGACGTATCATCCACGCGGGAATGATTGAAAAACGTCGAACGTCCCTCGATACGCGCTTCCTTCGTTTGTCGAATCTCATCGTTTAAAGCCAATGAAAACGAAAATAAACTTTTGCCGGTTCGATTAAAAATTCGGCAGAAATGCGGACGCTCTCGCATCGCGAGAAAGTGTGATAACTCATTATGCTTAAGAGTTAAAGTTTCATCGACCATTTTGATATTGTATAATTTTCGTACGCCGTGCGTTATTTCGGACGCACGCCCTTTAATGAAACGCGTTATTATCCAAATCCCCACTGCAGTGGACATTTAATTAAAATATAATCACGAGACTTTAACGTGGCCGCCGAGATTTAATTTCCCGAGAAACTCTTTCGGTGTTTTTATCGGAATTGATTTTCGTTTGAAAAAAGAAAAACGGGCGATCGCGGAGAGAATTACGGTCGGCGATAAAGAAAAAAAAAGAAAGAGGGCAAGATGAGATATCGTTATGGGAGTCAGGCTTAATGCACCATAATTATGTACCATTATGGAGCACCGTAATGCGCCATGCCCGTAATTACCGTACGTCGCGATTCTTCGTATTTATGACACGAATGCCTTGCCAGGATCGCGGAAATTGCAGGCGATAAATATTTTCCACCGAACGACGGATTAAACCTCCCGCACCCCGCCTTTTTGTTTCGCAGCCCCTGAATTCTGCCGGCACCGACCGAACGCGGGCCTTTGACCAAGAAACTTCAAAGTTACAAATATCGATATTAAACTCCGGCATTAAAGCTAACGAGTTTCATTAATTATCGCTAACGATTTGTACAAAGCCCTATTAAACTTCATAATGAACACTTTGTTTGCCGCGTTCCAATTGCGGTTGTGCCGCATTGAAGCTCGCCGCTGTTCCGATCTGGACGAGCTCCGCCCATTCGTTACATCGATAATTCGATTAAATAAACGCGATAAACAACGGTCCTTACGGGTACCGATGACAAACGCTCGCGCCACGATCGATCACTTACGCGAATAACGAAGACGAATATTTCGCCTTACTCGCCGCTCATCGAACGCCGTGTATTTATTCGTCATAACGCTTTCTATTTTTTTTTTTTACATCTCTTTCACCCTCTATTTTTGATATCGACCCACACACCGCTCTCTAGACCGCTAGGTCTGATCACCGCTCGTGTTCGATAAAGGCGATTAATAGGCATAACCGATCCACATTCGTCGAGCCTTACATTTTCAATATTCGCCGCTCGCTTCGCGGCTTTACGGGACGACGTAATTTTGAAAAATTCCTAGGTTTCCCTTTTTTTCCTCCCCCAACCACCCTTCCCCTTCGTCCTCAACGCTCCAGCCCCGGAGCTTACGGTAGATCGCGTTTTGCGCTCCTACACTATATTTTTCCTCCCCAGGAATTTTTCGCGGGACTCCCGGCGCTCCATCGTTTTTCCCTTTTTCCGGATTTTCCAGCGGCTTGCGGGGTAGGGGGGCAGGAGCGGGAGGGGATTCGAATGGGAGCCGCGAGAATGGCAGGCGCGACGCAGGGGTAAAAGAATACGGCTGGATGCAATAAGGAAATGCATATCTTTGTCGGCACTGTCTCCCCCGCTCCCCTCCCCCCAACCTCCCTGTCGCCCTCTCCTATCGGTGCGCCCCCCCCCACCCCCGCCCCCGCCTCCTCCCGCTCCACCCCGTCGGGCACGCTCGAGGATCTCGATTCACGTCGACGTGGCGCCGGGTAATACGGAATCGATGTCTGTTTTATGAAACGTTTTATCTCGCCGCGCAGCCCGCTTTCCAATATTTCGCCCGATTCTCACCCCGCGACCTTTATCCCGACCTGCACTCACCCCCGCACACCCCCTCGCCAACCCTCCTTTCGCCCACCCTTCTCGTAAAAATGATACACGCCCTCTGGCCAGGGAATAAATAGCGATGGCATAAATGTTCCCCCGACCTGTACATCGTAAGACACTTTTAGAAGCGGCTCTGTTTCGCTCGTTTTTGTTAATTACGTTTGACCCCTCTGCCAGTGACGACGACCTCCACCCACGAAAGAGGACACCCGCTCCATTCTTCCCGGTGTTTTCGTCGCTCTTTACGGAGCTGCGTGTCGCGCGAGGTTTTACGAGGGCCAATTGCCTACGTTTTACCTTGCTTATCTTATAGACGTGTAATATTAAGAACCTTAAAATCTTAGAGGCAGAGCGCCGCCCGTCCGCGATGGGATTGAATGCACGCGGTGCACGAGAACTTTGGGTGTCTTAAACCCTGAAACGCATGGAAGAATGTTTGCACGGCCTTACATTTATTTAGATTCCCTAAACTCCTTTTCGCGCCCGTGTTTCAAAGGAATTTCGGAAATTAGCCTATGGACGTCGATCGTTTATGATTCGTCGTCCTTGTTTTTTATCTCCGACGTAGAATTATTCGAAAACGGAGAATGAACGTGGTAGTCGATGGACTGGAGATTGAAATACGTTGTGACGAACGTCACAGACGTTTTCCTTTAATATTGAAGGACAGCCTGGTTTGGCGGATGCTGGCTCCGAATTTAAACCGATCCACTCGTATTTCCAGCTTGGGTAATTTCGGCGGACAAATCATTCTTAAACGACTTCATTGATCATAGTCTTTTGTTTCTTCGTTCGGCGCTGCTTATCTCACTCGCTTTGACTCGACCTTCGAAAAGCGAAGAGTGTATTTATTTTCACGTTTACCCGCTAAAAGGGTAGGTAAATACGAAAAGAATCTCCGTTGATCGCTATTTTTAATTTATATCTCATTCAGGAACGCTCCACGTTTTTCTCCATTGTCGAGCCAATTTCAGGGCGGCGATAGATGGTTCCTTTCGCTTTGGCAAACTCCAAAGGGAGAACGGCGGGTTTTACATTTGGGCGATTTTTCACGCTACTCCCTGGTACCTGATGGTTTTTTTTTTATTTACACGCGCCAGGACTTGCGTTTCCCGGTTTTTTTTTGGGACTTCCCCCTTCGCTCTCTCGCCTCCCTTTTTCACGATGAAAACACCAGGCGCCCCAGGGCGAGAGGACAAACGGGAGAAGAATAAGGGTACCCACGATGAAAACACAAAACTATTCCGCCTCGAAAGGTCGCGCGCGCGACGAAATCGCGGCCGTGTCGGCGCCTTTGAGCGAGTTAACGCATCCTTCTTTCCGTGTTATACTCTAAGCGTATAATTGGTACGGCATTCCTCCTCCACCACGAATTTCTTCCCTCTTTTTCTCCTTCGCTCCGCTTTTATTTCGCGCCCAAAAAGTCCAAGCCGCGCCGCGGCGGATAGGCAGAATGTGACAATTATATCGTTAAAGCCGAACACGCCGAGTTTTTTTTTTTTTCCATAGGCGCCGGCAGGAGAATAGAGTCCTGGCCACATAAATTGAATAAAACCGGACGTCGTACGTACGCGTAAATATTATTTGACCGGCGCTTATATCGGCGCCGAATGCTCGCGGCCGTGCCTCCCGGCCAGTCCTCCTCCCTCCGCTAGCCGGATGGAATAAAACCGTCCATAAATTAGAGTCTAACCGAATAGTTCGTCGATAAAACGCCGGTCTGGCGAATTTAATAAAAGAAATGGAATATCGCTCCCCTCTTGGCGGCCGATCGCGTCCATTCGGGAAGGCGCTCCGTCGCAGACGGTAACTACCTCGTCGTCGCTGCTTCATACCCACCACCGTATTACGAGGCTACGATTACGAGCGCAGAAATCCAGTAGGAAGATTTAAGCGAGCCGATAAGGGAGTAGGCAGAGACCGAAGCGGGTTAAAGTTCAGCCGTGAAGGTTCAACATTAATGCGCCAGGACGCCGGCAGCTCGTCGGGAAGGAGGACGAATTTACGCCTCTTATAGAGGGATCGTATCCTTTATGCATAGCCTTATATTCTCGGCGACATAAAATACCCGAGATGGCCGGGACATGGAAGAGTGGAAACTTTACGAGCTACGAATTAATTTTAATAAAACGACGTTGGAGCGCCTTTTTTTCCCGGCCGCTCGCCAGAGGGACTTGGAAATTAGCGGGGAGTTCGAAGACCGTCGTAAAGTCACCTCGCGCCCGAGCCTTCTTTAAGCGAATAGACACCCCCTCTGTACGAGCGCCAGAACGCCCCCTTTCCCCTTCGATCGACCCTCGGCCGAGGGACCAGGATATTTTGAAAAACATAAACCCCCATCCCGAGGGATGCTTCCAATGTTTTTTTTCCTACCGCTAATGCGCTCCTACCAAGATTCAAATCCGCCAAGGTACGAAACGTGTTTTCCTTTCGACTCGGAAACGACCATCGTACTCTTTCGACCATCCTACTTTTTTCGAACGCGCAAACGTCGTTCGATCCGGCACGGGTCAGTTCGGCCACGCGCCCCTTTCGCCCTAAATCCCTGTAGGGACGGGGGGATGGACTTTTCCGAGGGATCGGGCCGACGTCCTTGAATCCTCGAAGGTCGGGGGCTTTCCCCACTGGAGCTCCCTGCGGCGGCCGGGCCGAAACTCGAGTCCCGCCAAGGGGCAGAAAGTGCATTTCGTACGAGTCAGGAATGACGAGAGCGTTTGTATACGCTAACTCGTATCCCAACGATTGCTATTTGTTTTCACGTCCGTGCTGTCGGCGACAATGAGTCCCGTCGAAATGGAAGTCGGTTTCGGTGAATATTTCCGGGGCTCGTGTATACGCGCGGTCCGGTCCACGGATGGCACGGCGGATTTCAGTAGAAATAACGACATGCAGTCAGACATATCGGGCCGGGGCACGTAGTTGCGGCTGACGCTATCGTGACGTACTACTGCCGGCCGAGTGCTGTACGTTGATCCGCATCGCCGGCCGCTCTTCCCTCCCGTTTTACATTTTCCCTCCTCCTTTGCCCGCCCCACGGCCGGCCGCGATCGGAAATGCCAGGGGAATTTCAACGCCGACGTCAACGATGGTGGGGGAGCATCGACTCCGGCGTTTTTCATTTTTCTTTTCCCTCTCTCCCTTTTCACCCTCCAAAACCTCGAGTAAAGTATTTAATACGCCGAGTTGGCTGCGCGCTGAAACCGTCCCGTTGCACGAGTCTCGTGCGAGGACTCTGCTTTGTACGTAGATGACTCACGATATTGCGCCTGAGCGCGTTATAATGCGAAGGAATCGTCGTGCTCGCTAGGCCTCGCATCGCGCATGTACGTTTCTTCCGCCTTTCAGCGCCCGTAAGACCTTGGTGCTTTGGTATTACGATTTTAACTTTCCTCTTCCTTTCCATTAATAGGAAAAGCAACAATGCGCGCTTTCAAAGACGGCGCGGGCGGCCCTGCCCGAGGTAGTCGCTGCCGAGGCTATCTCGATGTACGGCCACGGTCTGACAGTAAACTCGACTATCTCCCTATTTCTCATCGCGTCCGTCCTTCCCTTTCTCCGATCCCGCCCCTCCCCCTCCCCCGTTCCTTCCGCACTCCTCTCCGCCCCTCGACGGCCTACCGCCCGACCCTGTCCCCGGTCTCCGTGAAATTCTGGAATTTCGTGCCCCGGGCCTCGCGATACGAGCTTCCATTAAATGAAAGACCGTCTTGCCTCGGTGCAAGCTCCGGAGAAGAAAAGCTCATAAATTGAATCCGAACCTTCTCCTTTGGGCGAGGCGGAGGCAGAAAGCTCGGCGACACTCGGGAAATATGGAGGCGCCTTTGGCTCCGTTTGATGAAGGAATCGATAAGGTTGCGCGATTGCCATGCCGGAGGAAAATTTCAGGAGACACTCACTTTCGGTGTTATTTTCTCCTCGTCTCCCGTAATTCGTCGAGACGAGCTTTTACTTCGACGCCGCGCACCGCCGTTCCGTTCAAAGCGCGGAGAAGCTTTGTATCGAATATTTAAACGGAGGCCGGATCGAGTCCGAGGACGGATCCCATCGAGGAAGCGTCGACCGCGTGCAACGCGTTAAAGGATTGGAGGATCGCTTCGAGAGGTGTCGTACGTTAAAACCCCTCTCGCGGTTTGTTTTCTCCTAATCGATATTTCTCAGATTTTAGGTTTTACCGTTACATTCAATTTTACACTTCCACTCGGCCACTCTTTTCTCGTCTCTCCCTCGTACACACGAGCCATTGGTTACGGCAACGGTGAGTAGTGTGAGTAGTGGCATTTACGTGAAACGCTTCAACGACGTTTCCTTTTGTGTACATTTTTAACGGCACTCGTGTGTTGCGGCGGTCGTCGAAAAATGTGTCAAATGTCTCTGAGGTGCCGCGTAATGGACGTCCTTGGATTTCGAGTTCTCTCGCTTCCAAAAAGCGGAGGAAAATCGCGCCAAAGTATTTAAAGCGGCGTGGAATTCGGTGCAAGGACGGATGTTGTACCGTGCAGTCCCGCTCGCGGTACGTCGAATCTCAAACTTCCTCGAAGCTTCTCGTAATGGCCATCCTTGAATTTTAAGTTCCGCCAGCACGCTTCTCCTACCGCTCGTAAAGCCTTCCGCTTTTGAGGCCGGCGCTATTGTCGTCCTGCATCGGCGTACACGGTGGTCGGCCCTTTGAAGAATTCTCCCTGCTTTATGACCCGGTAATGCTTGTCCTTAGAGGCAGGTCAGCCCGGTAATTTCGGGTCGATAACGAAATTCAATATTTCCACGGTAATGGCCGAGCACGGTGGCGATGGTAATGCGGTGCAATTCGCCCGCATAGGGCCCGTGTTAATATTTAGGGTTACTGCCCGCGAGCACGCCACGAGAGTGCATCACGCACTCTCGTGCAACTCTTGCTCGACCCCCTTTTCGCTCCTAGCCCCGACCAGACCTTTTTCGACCTCCCTGCCATCGCCAAAATTATCGAGCATCGCGGCTCTACGCCGGCTTGCCTTCGCCGATCCTCCTTCATCGCCCATCCAACCCTCTAGACTTTCGATTTCTGTGCCGACGGACCGTTTTAAAAATTAGAAAGATCGCCAGAGCGTTGTACCGAGCGAATGTAAACGGAGCGAATCTCAGAGCGAATAAAATACGTCGATACGTGTCAGAGCGAAGGGTTTCGGGATATTCTTCGTAGAACGAGTTTTGTTCCGTCCGCCGGCCTGCATCCTGGCCACCATCTATCGTACCATCCGCGGCCTCACCGAAGTTCGTGCCGGTGCATCCCTCGTTAGGGTCTCCGACGATTAACTGCCGCTTGAAATTTAAATTCGACGAGCCTGTCGAAAATTTCGCGGCGGTTAATACATCGTCCACCCTCCCCCCCCCCCTCTTTTTTTTGTTCCCCGGTACCCTCGGTACGTTAGGGAGCTTTGTTTCCACGGCTAAACATTGTTATGCAGATGGGACCAGACGGCATTGTTGTTCGGATGGCCCTCCGCGCGCAGCCATGGAGCCATTCTCATGATAATTTTCGGAGATTATTTTTCGTAATTTCTCAGGGAATACGCTGGACATACCTCTCGCCGTACTTTCCGCGGAACCTTCGAAAGAGAAAAAAGGAAAGGAAAAAAAGCGGGTCGCCGTCCTGTCCCTTTTTGTTTCTGCTTACCGTGACCGCTTAATTTATTCGAGACCGACCGCCTTATGTTCATTAACAGCGGCGCTGGCCAAAAGTACCAACCAGGCGGCATCGCCGTAACGAGGATTGCGTAGAAGCGGGGATCTTCGATCGATCGTTCGCGATACCACGTTGGAGCACAAATGGTTACGAATAGATCGTCGATCAACTCGAATTAACGGAGCACGTCGTCGCGCGTTCCGAAAACCTACGATCCCACGACGTTTCCTGGTCGTCCCTTTTATACGTCGCGATCCCTTTCACCGAGCGAAACCCTTCCGGATGTTAAACGCCCGAAATTACTCCCCCGGAGCGAAGCGTTAGTATACAACTACGACGTGTTGGTATATTAAAACCTATTTACATGCGGGTGGCGGAGGGTCGTACGGACCAATTCCCTTAAATTGCGTTCCCCCAATCCACTCGAGTTGTACCGACGTACGGGGATCTCATCCCTGGGACCGACTTCTAGCAAATTTCCTGACCGTACGATCGCGCGATATTAAACCTGCGCCCTTCGAACGACCAAACGACTTAATTCGAATGTTCCAGAAGTAGGCCTACCGCCCAGGCGATCCTTCCGCGAGCCTCTCTTATCTTTTACCAAAAATAGCTACGACTTTCGTAGTTACAAATTCTGTCGCTCAAAGCCTCGACTCGTTCTCTCTGGACGAATCGCGACGTCGCTCGAATCCTTTCGTATTCGATCGATTCGTCGCCGATTAATTCGACCCGTCTCTCGTCTTCGATAAATCCTTCCTCGGCGCTTCGGTAATGGCAATGTCGCAATAATCCGGAGCTGTTGGGCAGGATCCTATTGTAAGTCCTTATGGATGGACGAACGGCACGTGTGTCGGGCGTGTGAACTATTAACTTCTGGGCGAGCTTATCGGGGGACTCGACGTCGAACAGGCGGTGACGAGAAGCAATGACAATGCAACGAAAGTTCCGGAGTTTGCTTCGGCCCCGATTAAAGGGGACTGTATCTCGGTTGGCAGGCTGATAACAGAGACGTTTGACCGTAGCGGGTTCGCCCTGAATGCGGGTCCGCAGTATGCCTTTACGCCCCATTAAAAGGTGCGCGAAGCACGCCTAAGTAGTCGCGCGCCAATTCTTCCCCCTCTCGATTCTCCCGATCCTCGCTTATTTATATGCAAATGCAAAAGTGTCATTCGTACCGCCGTTTCGTCCTTCGCCAAAGTTAGCGAGCATTCCCGGGAGAAAGTCGAGGGGGAGAGGGCGAGAGAGAGAGAGAGAGAGAAAGAGGAGGAAAGATGGAGAGTGCCAGGGGAGAGAAACGGAGAGGGGCTGGAGAGATTTGATCCGACTGTACGATAAAAACGAAACAACTGCTCGGAGAAAGAGAATCGACAACGCGCTCGAGAGAAATCGGACGCTTGCCGAGATCGCGCATTTTTGCGTTTTTCAATTACTCGCTCCGAACGATCGACGTTCGTACAACGCGAGATCGCGTTGTTTCGAATTAATACCGCTTGGAACGCGAATCTTCAAACGTTTAACCTCTCGGTTATTCGAGGGAAATATTGTAAGAGGGTTAGCGAAATATCGAATGCCAGAGTCGTTGCGCATTTATTCCCGATTCTGGCGAATCGCTGTTGGCGAAGCTTATCCAAAATCTTGAAAAAAAGCGCGGGTAAGATGTTTCGACCATTAGCCGGCTCGATTAATTAAACCTCGCCTTGGGGGAGAATCGGCCATGAAATGGGGGCCGTTAGGCGCGAGCAAAACCGCTGGCGCGAAAGTCGATAAAAATCGAAGAGAAGTGCAGTCCCCCGGCTCTCGTATTAAAGGGAACTTCCGAAAGCCTGACCCGATTCTGCGCAGCCGTTAAATCTTTCACGTTTTGCCTGTTTACGCGACGGATATTTTCTCCCTGGTCTTGGAAAGGCAAAGCCGCGGCCAACGCGCGTAGAAGCTCGGATTTTCATGCCAAATACATTCCGTAGACTTTGTCGATCGTCGAACTCTCGACAAAGGAACACTAATGTTGTAACAGCGATGGTGTAGCGATTGGAGATTCGGTCCTTCGACTTGAATATCCGGGATTCAATTTCACCCATTACCTCCCGACCTTTTCACGCGATGCGCGTGTCGTACACTCGATGATTACGAAGCTATTTTAAGAAACGGTCCTTAGGCCAATCAAAGAAACACGCAAACGTTTCGCGAGCCGTCGTGAACCGTCGCGAAACGTTCGTGACAAAATGTCTGGAATTAATTTATCGGTCAATACGAGCATTATGCAAATTCTTCATACTTCCCACTCGGTGCGTGGAGATCTTAGCGCTGCACCGCTATAGTGATGATAGGTGTATATAAATTAATGTTCGATTTGCCGAGAATGAATTCGTATATACAAAACGATCGGGTTTTGTAAAATCCTCGCAGCCGTTTGGCCGTTGTTATTTCGGGCAAGGATGGAATCGTACCAACCGGAGGAGAAGGAATACTCGAATGATTCGATCGCGAAAGAAAATGCCGCGATTCGAGGCGGTAGAAACTTTTGGCAATCTACCAGAGAAACTATTCTCCCGTGAGAGCGGTAGAAACTATTTGCTTCCAGCGGCGGCCCTCCTCCGAGTAGATGCAACGTCTTGATTCGCCCCGGATCAAATCGTTCACCGGCAAAGGAATGCACGCGTCACTGACTAAAGCGCGAATCGTAAACGGCGTAAGCCGTATCGTAAAAAGCAAAGCTGACGTACGGCCGCTGCAAGAGTGCAGCCACTCGGGATGGATATTTACAGCGCCCCCGGCTGCCTCTCCGGCGGGCCTCTCTTCTCGGTCGAATGGCCAAAGCCGTTGATCCTCGAATCCGACGATTAAGTACGCCAAAGGTATTTCAACTACCGATGGAATTTAAGTCGGATCTCGGCGTACATCGAGCCACTGCTGACGGACGTCCGGAATTCTTATTTTTTTTTTATCCTGTCCTCTTTATTAAATAAATTCCAAAGCGAACCACGGGATAGCGATCGAAGCGTAATGGTCTTTTTACCCTCATTCCGTCCTGCTCGTCAACGAATCAAAAACGATCGTTGTCTCGTGGAAAGTGAGTTACTCGAATGAAGAAAAAAACAACGCTCTTCCAGGCTAGCTTATCCGACAGATATCAAAGCCTACTCCATAACGAAATACACTACATCGTCTCAATAACGGGCGAGTTGTAGCGATGTACGTCGATTTTCCCAAAAGAGAGAGCGATTCGTGGAGCTCGTGAAACTTTGCAGGCTCCCTCGCCGCCTTAGCAACGCCGACGAGAGCAGCGGAATACTCTTCGTGGTGCGCGACACCGACTTTCCCGATTGCCAGCTCCGTTCCGGATTGGGCGAACGCCAGTTGTCCCTATGCAGCCGGAATATTACGCTCGATACATGGGTTAGGGAGGATCCTAATGATAAGTTACGATCGGACGTCGGTAAGATCGGGGGGTTCGATCGGGGCCGTCCTCGGTCGCCAGAAGGGACCTAATCTCGGCTCGTATAGCAGGCAGGGGTTAGACAGGCTCACCGGGAATGCGACGTATTCAAGATCGACGATCTGCTTGACGGTGGTTAATCGATTTGCGCTCGCCATAGTAATGAAATGCCTGCCTCCGTCGTTATGAATTGGACATTGTCCTTTGCACGATCTAATTGGGATATCTGGGAAGCGGGTTCCTGCCTCGAGGCGCACCGATTTGCCACTACTTCGGGGCTTGCGCGCGAATCCATAAATAGCGGCCGTGAAATTCGACGGACGGCTTCTCTCCCATTGGTCTTTGAATTATTAGCGCAACGTTCGCGGCTAACCGTATAGTCTCGAGGTGCGCGTAAATCGAGCCAAAGCTCGATATTCGTATTATAATATATTAGACGGGCGTATTTATCGCTTTCGCGTTCCCGTCTACGGGCAAAGCCGCGCACCCACCGCCCTTTGCCCCGGAATCGTCGCGGGACGCATCGAACGATACGGAAACGTAAACTCCCAGGGGTTATGCGCTTACGGTAACGCGGCCACGAGTAAACACCGTTTGTCAAAGCCGCGGCTAGACCGCGGCAATATTTGTAGAAGCTCATTTAGCACCGCGGCCGGTAAAGATTTTTCGCTCGCGGGCAGGATAAACGGGCCCGTATAAAGAAGCATCGCCAACGTAAAGAGCGAGCGATTCTGGCCGCTATCGTTCGGCCATGCATCATCGGCTCGAGGCCTGGCGCACGGACGTCGCGCGGAAAAATTCCGAGATGATGAGTGGCGCTCGAATCTGCGATCTCCGCGGCGCGGACGACGAATCTCCGTCCGCCCTGGCCGCGCGTCGATAATGCACAATTGTGATTTACAAGGCAGTATTTACCGATCGAGCCGTAATCGTCTCCCGGCCCTTCGGCCGCCCCGCGCCGCGCTTTTCCATCTTTGTCATTCCCAGTCTATCGGCTGACACTCGTTCGCCGCGATACCAGGAACGCCCCTGCCTTTCTCTTTCTATCTCCAGCTCCCAGCACCCGGCACCCAACACCCAGCACCCAGCCCCCGGCCCCCGACCCCTCGCCCTCACGGCCGACCGCGGCCGTTCCTCTTGCACCCTCTGATTTAGGTCGCAGCCGACCCGCTAACTGATTGAGGGTGATTGACGCTCTGGCTGAATACCGGACAAGCCCAAAACCCATTATTTACTGCTCGAGCCCGTACAACGTTATAATTGCCGGCAGCTATTCCACCCTCCCTTTGCCACCGCCGATCTGCACCCCCCGCAGCCCCTGCCGCCCCTGCTCGCCTTGCTCCCCTGCCTCTGGCACCGACCTCGGCCAATCGAACGACCGGGCTTATCGACTACCCCTCCGAGCCGATTCCGGGATTCTTCCCCGTCAACGTACACCCGTCCGCGGCGCCATTTATCCCAGCGGTCCGGATTTTAAAAGGAAGGAAGCCTTGGCCTCGTCGAAGAGCCGTTCGTGCGCTTTCAAGTCCGTTCGCGTCTTTTCTTCCCGATGTTTTGTCGGGCGGAATATTTTTCGACGGCGAGAAATATTTTTTTGCGAAGAGCGGAGAGGACGGGAGGCTCGAATGGACGCTCGGGCTTCATTCGGAAGCGCGAGCACCGCGGGGTTAATCTTGAAACCTGCTTCGATCCATCGAGAGGTACGGGAAAATCTTTCCGAACCTCGAACGGAATCTAAATTCTGGATATCCACGAGGCTGGCTTAAATTCGGTGAGCTATAGTGGCCGCTCTCCTCCAAACCGCGGAACTTTGGAGAATTTGGTAGCGGCAGGGGGTAGAGTCCCATCGTTATTTGGCACAGCACTCATCCTTTAAACCTGGATTCTGAAACCACCGGAAACTATTCTGCCGAATTATCGCGTAGAAGGATTCACGGATTAAAATGGAATCGAGTCGATTCGATCTCGATCGAGTTACGAGTCTTCGCGAGACGAGGCGAGCTCTAAATATCGTGTGTTACTCATTAACGCCATTAAACCGCGTATTGCGAATAAGAAATCGGGCAAACTCCGGGGGTAAGGTTGGTTTATTCTCAGCGGCCTCCACCGAGGAGCCTCGAGCGCTGATTTCATTATCACGGTAAACCGGCCGAGCCTCGGCGATTCCTTTGAGAGCCTCGCCTTCCGGCAGCTTCACGGAGCGTGCCTCGTCCGCTCGAAAACTGCCAACAGGAGGAGGATCCAGGGGCGCGAAGGATTAAAAACCGGGCGATGTCCGGGCTAATTCCACGCGGTGGTGGGCATCGTTGTCGCGTTGCGGAAGCCTCGACGCGCGATGGAAATTCGAGGATACTTCCAGCCGGTCGCCTCCCAATTCCGGCAAAATAGCCGACGCAATAAGAAAAAGGAGAGCGGAGGAGCGAGGCTTTGTCCCATGATCAACTTTGGGGGAGAAAATGGATCTTTTCCTTGGTAGGACAATAAAGGGAAGCCTCGGTCGGCCGTACAATCGGAAGATCCCATAGTTCGTGTTCACGCGAACGTGCCCAGGACGGTTCGTCGTTCCCCTTTAGATCCGCGGGAACTTGTCATCGTTCCCGGCAAAAATATAACCCTCCCCCCCCCCGCCGCGCCCCGTCTTATCGAGCCACCCTCCGTCCCGACCTGATTGCAAGGCCATTCCGAAGGTACGTGACGTCGCACCGACGTAGATGTGCTCGTCGTGGAAGCCGGACGTTCTCAAAATCAAGCGAGGCCGGCTCGCCGGCTAAAATCCGAAATCGCGAGGGAACGAGACATCCGGAATTCTCTGGTATAATGGCTCGAGGCCCCGACTTGCGCCGGAAGGACCGACGTTCGAGTCCGAGCCATCGGCTTTGCATTGCCCTTTTTATCCTCGCTCGGTGCGTTCTCTCGATGGTGCCAAAGGTAGATCCTCGAGTACGCGCGCCCTGATCCTCCTTCGAGCTCTGACCAATCGCACGCGTCACGCGTATTTTGCAAGCCCAAATCCTGGATTCCGGGCAGATCGATTAAAGCGGTTGGCGCGAGAAATTCAATAAACGAGCAAACGAGATGCTCCCGATGATCGATCGCGGTACCAAGGCGGAATCTAAAGGAGTCAGGTCTGGGGAGCGTCCGAGCGGCTGCGGAATCGAAAGAGGCCGAAAAAGGGAGGCGAGAGAGAGAGAGAGAGAGAGAGAGAAAACTCGTCTTCGTGTCCAGTTTCGGCATTCGCCGGCGGCGTGCCCCTTTCGAAGCGGCCGCGGGTGAAAGCAGGCTGGGGTACGTTTGCGCTTTTCTAACATCGGAATAAAATCCGGCCTCACGTACGGTGGGTTTTAATACGGTCCGGCCATTCGACGTAGGATCTTCCTTTTCCCTGGAACCTGGACGACGTCCAGCCTCGAGCGGGAGCCACTAGGGGCGGACGTGCCTCGCCGTAATTCAAGCGGATAAGAGGGAAGGTGGTCCCGGTCCGCTCTGGGTTCCAAAGTCCACAAGGAGCCGGGTACACAGAGGATGCGAATGAGAAAGCCGTGTAAAAAGGATCCCGGGGATTAAGATGACAGCAGCCGCGATGGAGCACGGCCGACCACGAACGTGATTCGTGCTCGAACCTCTCCCCTTCTCGCCCCCACCCCCACCCCCAACCCCTCTCTTTCTCTCTTTCTCCCCCCCCCCCCTCTCTCTTTCTCTCTCTCTCCGTCTGGCGCGCTTCCGATGCCCTCGGTATGCTTCTTGGAAGGACCCGCCAGCCACTTAACTCCGCGAGGATCGATTCTCCTCGAGGCGAACTGTATGCCGGACGTGACGTATTTTCCTCGCGCTTACTTTTCCGCCGGGGCGCATTATCTCTCGCTCCCGCGCGATGTAAGCCGGCTGATGGAAATTCAGGCCTCGCCTCGTCGGCGCTTTTGGGAAAATAAAAGGATAATAACCGGCGGCGCTCGCTTCCGGCGTCCATCGCCCCTTCCGCCGGAAATATTTTCCTTCTTTTTGCCCGCCCTCTCCCTCCCTTTTCCCCTCGCTTGTTTGTTTACCTTATCCCTGCCGTAGACCGTCAGGATCATTAGCCCGGGGCTCTTTAAGGCGGCTCGCGGAACGGCCGCGCCGTGGAAACGTCCCGAGATGATTTACCGCTTTGTTTACCATTACGTCGTAAGTTAGTCGAAACTGCTTCCCCGTTCTTCGCTCACTTAATTTCGGCTTTAAAACCCAGGGCAATTGGTATAACGTTTGGAAACTTCGAGGCTGTAACTCGCTGGTCGCGTGGAAATACCCAAGCGCGATCGTTCGAATTCGGGTCAACCGACGCTGAGCGGATAGGTCGCGCGGATGACCTTATATCGCCCAGTTTTTAAGTAGAAACTTAAATGGGCGAGCTAATTTTTTACACGCTTCTTATCGATCATCGTCGACTCGATCTTCGTCGCGCTACGATCGGTATCGACGAGCTTGGCATAAGTCTAAGGTTAAAAAAAGAAGCGCGCTTAGAATCCTGGGAATCAAATCGACGTATACGTCGCCAGCGATACAATGGACAACGAGCGGGTACTTTCGAAACATCGGTGGGTCGCTTTTAATGCATCGGGTATCTTCTCGCGCCTTTTACCCCGGGCTTCCTAAATGTGGCTTATCTCGCCAGGCCTGAAACTGGCTTCGAACTCGTGTGTCGGTTACGAGAGATAGCGGCGAATTGTTCGGTCCCCAGGGTGAACTAGAACGTGTACAGCGAGGCGGCTGGAAGTTGGCAGGACGGTTCCAAAAGGGCGGAGCGCGGGGAATGGGCCGATTTCTATTTCGATGTTCCAAGAAGCGCGGAGCTCGCAGTTGCGGGCCGAATCGCGATCGAGGCCGCCGCTATTTACCTCGAAACGGTTACACGCGCCGATGGCCCCTCGCAATTTTCGGGAGGGCCGATATTATCGGTAATTACGTTGTAAAAAGGGAGGAGAAAGAAGCGAGGCGCGCACGGAGATAGGTGGACGGGGAAGTGCGCAGAAGTACGGACACACGCTCGGTTTTAGCACGGCGCCGAGCGTTCCGAAGTTTCTCTTTTTCGATTCCCTCGACCGCCCTTTGTGCGGCCAAACGCCCGTAATGGACTCCCGCACTGCCGGGAGAATATCCGGTTACTCGGGCTTCATTCTCGGCTACCGTATTTCCCCTATGCGACTACCGACGATCCTTTATTTAAAGGAAATTCGCGAAAATCGAGTTGGCCGATTATTCGTCGCCGTAACGGCGCAACGCGATCGTTCTTATGTCGAAGGATAAAGCGTCTCGCTTTGTGTAATTCCGGGCCGTGAACCGTATGCGCGACTCGGCCGTTTTAAATTTACCGACGATAGCAAACGCGCTAATGCCCAAGAAAAATGGTACGCGGTCACCGTTCGCGCTTCGTTTCGAACGAAGATGAGGATATTTCCGTCGCACTTGCGCCGCTTCTTCGCGGGGATATCGTGGGATTTAACTCGTTTACCACTTTCTCGATAAATAAGCGGACCGTATATTTGTTTTCCAATGAATCGCGGCGGTATCGCGTGCGATGAATTATTCGCGATCCAAAGTAAAGCCGTAATCGAACCGATCGCGCGCGATTTTTGTATCGGGCTCGTGGATCGTGCGCGTATGCGACTTTGGAATGCTACGAGCGGATCGACGAAGCGGCGGTCGCATCTGGAAAATTCCGAGATGGAAGAGACCAACGGTCAGGGATATTTAGCGCGGGAAGAGACCCAGGCTCTCAGGAGTCTCGAGAGGATTCGAAGGGAGAGTCGCCTGCACGCGTGACTCATTCTCGAACGAAAACCTATTTTTTTTCGAGTAGCCGCGCGAAGAGCCGCGCTGAAAATCGTCGTTACTCGTCCCTTGATCTTTAATCGTGGCGCGAAGTTCAACGTCGAACTATAAAGCTCTCCTGGCCCGGAGTAACGACTTTGACGCTGCACCTCCGGCCGCGAGTTAAAGATATCCCGAGGAGGAGAAGAGGGGCGAGCGGAGCGGGGCGGTGTCTCGCGTTAAGCAAGCGAGGGAAAGAGGACAGAAGTTTCCAACTTTGGAGGAGTTTTGAGTATTTGCTACTCTGTTTTAACATGCCCCCTTCGTAGCCGCTCGTTACTCCGTACGAACTTAGAAATTGAGCGTGCAAGCCTGCCTACGAGGCTCGTACCGATGGCTCTCTCTCTCCTTTTTCGGTCCTCGGCTCGCTGCGTACGTTATGCACGTACGAATGCGCACGAGTTCGGAGCGAGAGGAAGACTCGCGATCTGCTTTTTAACCGCCCGACACGATGTATCCCGGCCTCGCTTCTAAAGTACACTTTGCGAAATATACGGATAGCGCGACACCATTGTAGGAAAATTCTGATCTCGAATAAAGATATTTACCGCGTCGTAAGATACTTTGCAAGATATTTTGTACTACCATGAATCACAAGATACTCGATTATTATTAAGAAAGAATTTACCGATTCGAGTAAGATTTGTAATCTCTAATGATTTTAATGGTCAACGATAATCCGTACGAGCAAATGAAGGATATGCCATTCACGGATCTCTACGGATCGAGAAAAATACGACGTTCTCAACTGCTAAAGGCACGAGGAGTCTAGGCGCACATATATATGAAATACATCGGCGCTCGATAACCACGGGGGACGATTAATGGGAATTCGTCCTGGTGATCGATCAATTTAGCGTATCAAGATTCAACCGTAACTCTCGTAACTCTCCGATACGGTAAAATGCTCGCTGTCCCGCAAACAGCTACAACGTTTTTGTTTCGATCGCGATGCAAGTTTCTTTCGCGAGGTTCTCGGGCGACAGGGCGGAGCGGTTCGGAGAAAATAAAGGTCTCCGGCGATAAGTTTTGTTTGGTCCAACCAGAGGAAAAAGGTAAATGATTTATGCAGGACGCACCTGTGTGCGCAATATCGCAAACCCATTTCGCGAAATGAACCGCCGCCAAAACTCTCTTGGGTCCCGAGTCAAATCACGATTGGTATCACGAATATGTTTACCCGCTACCCTGGGAATTTGTTTACACGCTGCCCGGCAATGCGATGTATCGCATCCGCAACGTCAACATACGTCGCCGTTATTTCGTATCGGCGCCACTTTACTTTCGCGGGAAAGTAATTCTCAGCGTTAAACGCTACGAGCACCGCGCGTTACGCTTCGATCCGTCGAGAGGCACTCGCGCTTCCGAGTAACGACGACCAACGTTTCTTCGCAATCCTACACTCCAATGCTCGATTCTTGGCGCATAACGATCGAGAGTTTTTATCGCTCTTGAGTCGAGCGAAACGATGGTAATTCGATGCGAATTTGCTTTATTTACATTGCGTTAATTTAATTCGTCTCCCGTTTCCGCGTCGGTGAAACGAAGGAGCGTTGCACCGATTCGCGATGTCGGGGGAGATTTGAGGAAAAGAAATACCAAAATCCGTACGCGTATCTTATTCGCACACTTTCCATCAATTTGCATATACTTTTAATGCAATATCGATGTCGCGTTTTCGTGTAGAGGGGAAGGATACGTTTGTGTATACGTTGGCCGTAGATATATCGGGACACAAAGCGGAGCTTTCCGCAACGTTCTACGATAATCGATTCGGCTCCATTCGAGTCTTCCACGCCTATTATTCATGATCACCGCCGATCGACACGGCGACAACCGTCCGCATCCCCTCTCCGACAGGAACTTCAACCCCAAAACACAAGGAATCGAGTCAGCAGTAATGCCCATCCACGCAACACGATAAACGAAATTCGTAGACGAACGTTTTCACGCGTTTATACCGACTGGAAAAATTGCGTCAACCGTTGGAAAAAGTCATCGATCAAAAATATTCGGCCGTTTATCGGCCGTGTTAAACCGTTAATATTCTCCGTTAGTAAAATAACTCCACAATTACGCAAATCATTTTTGTATAAACTCCATTATTTTACGTTATTAAAATTCATTTTGCAATGCTTTCCTTGGGCGAGCAGTAACACGGTTGTCGTATAGAACGAACCTGGTCGTATAACTAGCCTTAAAAAATCAAGGTTAAAGCAAAACTAAAAATTAATTTGGCGCCGATGAGTCGAGACATCGGAGCGAGTGGAAGGGGTGGATTCGGGATCATCGACGAACCCTTTCCTCGGGAGTTCCTACGGAACGAGGTAGCAACTGCCCATCCGCGTTGGCGGCGGCCAGAGGTGGAGAGGCGGAGAGGAGAGACCTTATTATGCGTTACTGCGGAACTCCCTCGCTTTGCACGGATCCTGCAAAGTGGCGAGGGTGGCGCGTCAACCGAATAACCAGAGCATAAACCACCGGGGGCCACGGTGCCGGCCGGCCGCTGTAGACCCGTTTACGTCACCCGTAAACCAGCGGTCCTGCGGATTTCGACGAGCAAATACACTCGCGGCTATGGCGTCTCGTAAAGCCACCCAGGAAGACTAGAGCTGACGCGCGCCGTTTTCGTTACGTCCTCCTCCATCCCTTAACCCCCCTCGCTCTTCGCAGGTCAAGAACCTATGCTTCTCCTTCTTCTTCTTCTTCAATTTATCGTAGGTTTGTATGCGCGCGCGTGTGTGTACACGGGAGTGCGTCTTTCCAATGCACGCGCTAGGGATGAGCCGAAGGGAAGTAGGCGACGGTCAAGACGGTCGAAGAGCATTCGGAGAAAGGACGATACGAATGGCACATTTTTATGTACGAGGATTTCACGAAAATGTACATTATTATACCGTTCCGATATGGAAAATCGTCTTATTCACCCGAAGACTACCCCTACATTATTTCGAACTTACTATCTACAAATTATCTTTGTTCCAGGAATATATAGAGAAATACTTTAATTTTCCAAAAGCGTTTATTTCGTTAAAGTATCTTTAAAGATAAAGGAGTTACGAAGATTTTTCGAAGCTACCGTAATTTAAAAATCGTCTCCAGATTTAAATACCCATCGGGTGACCTGCAGCCGTTTCAGGGAATTTAAGTGGCTGCCAGCGAATGGGTTGAGGTGGATTCCAAACCGCGAGAGGTACGGTGCGCTGGGAAAAACCATGAGCGTCGGATCTGCCGCGTGAAAGTCCGAGCCTCCGATAGCTGCACCGGCTAAGAGAACCCGTGCTCCATCGTTCGTCGGAGGAAGCCTCTATCCTTTCAATGATATCGACCCGCCGGCGCTCTTACGGCCCGGTTACCTCTGTTTTTTCCCCCTCCCGCCAGTCGATCCTCGGCATCCCCAGGGGGGAATTGTACTCTCGCGGCGCTCGGTCTAAATTAACCCCGTGCGCTTGCACGGCAAACTATCGTCATCCATCATCGATTATTGTGTCGCCTTAGCGGGGGCTCCGGTGCCGCAGCCTTCGGCTCCGCACGCTTCTGCCTCGTACTGCATTACACGGGCGTAAATATCCCGCGGAATATCAGCGTGACGCTGGAATTAGGTATTATTCGGCTCGACGATCGTGGGAGGGCGAAAATACACGGATAAATGGATTGTGCGCGGCGGTGTTAACCGAAATAGCTGTAGTCTGCGAAAACAGTGAGTTGTCGGATGTCACGATTCGGCGCGAGCACCGAGACGGGAAGTATCGGGGATTGTTAATGCGACGCAATCTCGTATAATCGCTCGGCAATGGGAGTATCTGTTTTTGATCGAGCAAGCACGTTCGCGCGTCTAGCGTCGGGGCCCCGCGGAGAGGAGCCGCTTTTCGAAACTCGATCGTACCTCGTTGCCTTTTATAGGGGAGATTTTGGTCCTATCGTCGTACATTATGCGCGCGGGGGAGATCGTTTGGGAAGGAATACATTGCGAGTACATCCTAAGAAATAGGAAGTGAGGATATTCGAGGGTGGAATATTCCGTTGGGATATTTATCGCGCGCTTGTGAGGCGCGCAAAGGTGTGGAAATACGATCGGTTTAGAGCTTTCTGGATTCTAATGGCGCTCTTATTACTCCCGGTACCGAGGAGGGCGGAATTCCCTTCTCGCCGAAAAATCACGTCGCACATTCGCTCTATCGAGCCCGCCAGCGACGCCTTATATTCGCACGCTCGTTACAAACAGAAATATTCTAACGCTCCGCACGGTCGCTCTTATGTAAATTCCTGGCGAAATGTTTGCCCCGTCTCTACGCTGAAAATTCGGCCCGCGAATATCCCTCCTGGCTTTGTCATTAAATATACAGCAAAGTGCTAATTAAGGCGTAGCCGTTGATACTCGTTTAATTAATGTCCTCGCCCACTTTACGCGGATTCGCTCGGTACTTTGCGCTGGATTTACGTTTAAAAAAAAAAGCTTCGACCTTCTATTAAGAGCGACAGGAATTTTACAGGGCCCGCGTTTTGTACGTTTTTAAATCGTCCAATATTTTCGAGTGCACGTTTCCACCGTGTTTCGCAAACGCGCTTCCTTTCGCGTTTCGTAAACGATCCAATTTGACGACCCGCGGTCCTTACGATTATGTCGTCCTCGGGGAATCGACGAGGGCTTTTTTCGAAGGGTGCGCCTTCGCTGTACCGAACTTTGGGCACCGTCTCGGCTTTCCTCGGTGTACCACCGTGAAAAATCCACGGTTACTCGCGAAGCCTCGCACCGATGCCCGGATCTCGAGTATCCAGCTCCAGCCGGTAGGGCGGACGTGGCTGAAATTTCATCGTCATCGATGCCGTATTTTTTCCAAAGACACATCCGAGGCGATTGGCTCCACGCCTCGTCGTCCCGCGCCAAGGCCAGCCTCGTACTTTCCTATCGTTGCTTCGATCGCAAACTCGCTCACGTAAACCTCCGGTCGTTCGCCGGACGAGGAGCATCCCCCGTATTTACGGGAACGGTGTGTTGCCTCCCGTAACTACCCCGATCGCTGGAGGAGCTCTCGCGTGGTCGTAAGCCACGATTACGAGGTCAAGATTTGGACGCTGCGAGGCACGATTACGAGCGCAAGATTTTCGGGGCTGTAACGCACGATTACGACCTCGAGATACGCCGATGTCGTTGCGGCTGGGATTACCATTTGTGGATGATGTCCCGGGAAGAGGAGCGATGAAAATCTGGGATAGAACGATACGAGAGACGCGGAGAGTTTTTGTGCAATGCGGGGGTCGCGCACGAGATTGGTAAAAGCGGTAAAAATAAAAAACGTAATACGGCAAGTCGATCGATGTGAAAAATAAATTATAATAGCAGGTAACGATGAAAGAAGCGGGTGTTCGTCGTATGCGAGTATCGTAAGAATATCCGTACATAATTTATATAAGTCCGTACGGTATAAACTAGCTTTTACCGCGGAGCGTTAACCAGCTCTTTTACGATGCACGCCCGAAGCGTAAAAATCCTAAATCCTTAATCTCGAAGGGACGTGGAAGGATCGGTTATTACAGGCGGAGAGGCGTTGGGTGTAGGACGGAGTTAAGTGCTACCGACTAACCGGCTACGGGAGGAGGAATATATTTAGAGCAAACATTTAGGGCGATTTAGAGCAAACATACGTCCAATGTCGCTCGTAGAATGGCCGGGCTGCGGACCGCAGCGGGTATCCGATACCCGCCACTCGAACACGACTGCCGGCCGTACCCTCGGTACGATTTATAAATTGAAATGCAGTTGACATCGCCGCGTTTAACGTCCTCCGCAATTCCCCGCTTTTAACATCCTCCGCAGTTACGTCCACGTTTCCCTCTCTAATTAGAGGTTCAAACAGATTATAATCTCGGAGACACGCCGGCTCCTTTCACCGCGATCCATCGAGTATCTCTGAATAATTACGGACCAACGTAGGGATTTCGTATTCCCCTTGATTCCTCTCGATGATACGCTTATCGGATGTCGATGCCGAGGGAAATATAAATCGCTCGTGATTTTCCTCGTGAACCCTTATTTGGATAATTGCGAAGGACGTTTTTCTCGATGTAGCGCTTCGTTAATTTTGCATAAAAAGCTCCGATCGAAACGCGAAAGTCGAACGGGAGTCGAATGGGAGTCGAATGGGAGTCGAATGCGAGTGGTCGGATCTTTAAATCGAGATCGTCGAAAAATCGTGATTAAACGTGGCGTTACGACGCGCGATTGTTCGTGCTAAACGGGTATGGACGGACGTGTGTTTTTATTTTCATTTAAAAAATACCGCTGTACGTTTCCAACGACTCGTATAATTGTGACTGACCGTAATTCGGCGCTTAATAAAAACGTGATTACCGAGGCGTGAATTCGCGTCCCACTTTTCTCCCGCGATATTCAAAGTCTAGACGCTGGTAATCTTGAATATTCATCGGCGCTAATTACCTCAATACCTCGAGGCTCGCGTGATTCTTACAATTTTGGCTCGAAGTCGAAGAGTGAGAAGGACGAGAGGAACTTCGTACGGCGAACGGTTAATCCGTGCAGGATTTGTGAGCTCCTCCTTCTACGCGGAATTTAACGAACCGGTACACGCGACATTTAAGTGCTTAAATAATGTTCGAATAATCCCAATGTTCGAATAATCCCGGATGGCGCCTCGCAATTAGCGTAATGCCGAAACGGATACCCTCCGTGAAATTTGACGGGCGAGATGGATGAAGAAAAAATGCTATTAAAGCGACGCGTAAGAGACTACTAATCCTTCTTGGCACATAGAGTCTGCTCATGACGTAAGCCGATTAAAGTATTAAAAGGTCAAAGTCGAGAATCTACCGACCGGTGCTCCGCCTCCCAGTTTTGTCCAGACACTTTATTCGCGATATTGCCGTTTAATTTTGGGAGTTTAACCTTCGTGTACGAAACGTCGAAAAAAACGGAAAATAACGGATCGCTCATCGGTCTCGACACCGATGGCTTTTCAGAGTTAAGGAGTCAGCGCGATATCGGAAAGAAGCGATCGATCAAGACATTTAGTGGGAGGTAACGGTCGTTAGAAAATTCGGCAAATTTTGGCCAAGTCGCAGCTCGTCGACGAACGTGTCGGTCGATTCGTCAAAATATGACACGCCTATTATCGCGGAGAATGCGAGAGAGAAGGTGGGGCTGAGCGTCCATTACGCAGGATCGTATATCGTTATCGTAGAAAAGGCGAGAAACGGCCTTAGAGTCGAATAGAAATACAGTTTCGATTTACAGACTACGAAAAAGATCGGCCATTGTCGCGCGAAAGAATTGGGCCAAAATTCCATTTGTTAGCTTTCGATCTCTTTACGCGACACGTACACGGTAGATCTTGGCTCGAAATCTACTTTGGACGGTAGATTCGAGTCGAGAAGCGTAGAAGCGAGTGCCGAAAAGCGAATAAAGAAGATCGGCGTATTTTCTTTGGTACGAGGCCGAATCGTAGAGGGAATCTTCGATGGAATTGGCGAAATTCGACGCCCAGAGCCGCCACATTTTCGCTTCGAGGCATTCGGGCAAGAACGACAGGCCAGGCCCACGAGGGAGAGAGGCGTCTCCGGTCGTGAGCGGTCGCGAGGGCTCTTTGAACTTGCGCGATTAACTCCGAGATAATTTCAGATTCTTTCCACGCAATTCCACGAGGCGGTTTACGACATTTCCTCGAGCGCTCTCTTAACGGCCGGCTAATCCGTTCCCCGCTGTATTCTTCTTACCATCGTGCCTCTCCTTTCCACCTGGCGCGCGCTACTTCGCGGGGAGGGTGGAAGAAAAAAGAAGTTTCGAAGAAAGCGGCATTGTACAAGTTCTCGCGAGGCTTTATTTCCCCATGCCTTTACCCCTACTAATCCCCCTATTCCTACCCGTCCCTCTTCCCTCTTCTCGCCCCCGCCGGCCCCGCTTCGCCGCGCGTACTTTATCTCCGCCTTCCTTATCTCCCTTCTTTTTTAGATATACTTCCGCGTACACGCGGAAACACGAGACACTTCCCGTTTCCGCTTACATCTCCCTCCAACCCCTTTCGTCCTCTCCTTCGCACCCTCCCTTCCTCGAGGTTCCTCGCGATACCCGGCGAAGCGAGTCGAATGCATATTTATGCGTCTCGGGTATCGCGGCCGACGTCTTTACTTCGCGGCCGGCCTCTTTAAAGATATACAAGCGCACGAAGGACCTTCCGAGCACGCACGAGCGGGGCTACCTTTGTTCTCGCCGACGGACAAAAATAGCCGCGATCACAAATCTTCCCGCGGGCCGGAGTATCGTTATCGGTGGTTAACCGTTATTAATCACGGGCCGCGTTCCCCCCGGGAGGCTGCTCGCCGAAAAAAAACCCTTTCCCCATTTTCCTGCCCCCACTTTTATTTCCGCCCTTCCTTTTGCCCCGCTAAATTCTCCCGACGTCTCGCGCTACAGCCGCGATGGCAGGCCGCCGTTTAATTGCGTTACATTTCCGCCATAATACGAAACGATGAATCAACGGTTCGCAGACTCTATTCCCGTTTAATTGCAAAACATCCAGCCCTCCTCCCCCACCGAGCGTCCGCACCGGCCCCGAATCGCCGGTTTCCTATGCCAAAACTGCGCTCTTCCTGCCCGCTCTCTCCTTTTTTTTCTTCCTTTTTTTACGGAGCTGCACCGGCGACATCGTTCGGCTCCGCGTTTCGCGGATAGCAATTGCGCGTCGACCATGCTACCGTTGCAGGCCCGCGAATCTCGACGATTCGACGATAACCGGCTACGCTCCTACTTTTTAAGGGAATACACCTCCGAGTACTGATAAGAGAAGGGAAAACGCGACGACTTCGTTGCGCCCGGTGCTTTTGGGTCGTTGACAACGTTTCGTTATGAGTTTCGCGGATATCCCTGTTATCCGATTTGGTTATCCATTTTTACTGGGATTCGTTGTGAAGCTCGGAGTATATATATATATCGATTCGGTATCGAAGGATATCGCGTTTCTTCTTAACGATAATTCGGCCTACGACGCACGAGGACTCGTCAATATCATTTTTGTGTATAATTCGTAACCCTTTAAAAAAGATGCCGCGCGCCAAGTGGCCGACGTTTATCCACGCGCCCGAGTGGAGAATACGGTCATAGGCTAAAAGTAGGACTTTCTAGCCGAATGCACGGGAAGGAAATGCATTTACGCCAGAGTCTTGAATTATCGAGCAACGGAGTGATGTATGTATGTACGAGGAACGTTCATTCGACCCACCGATCGTCAGAGTTCCACGAATCTAATTCGAGCCGTGAAATTGATCGCGTCGTTGGAAAATATCCACGATACATTACCGCGTATCGCGGATACGGTATAAATCACACAAGGAGGGCGGTTTTTTTCTTTTAAATCGAGGTTTCGCGGGGAATTACAGGTGGGAGAGACGCCGGTTGGGAAGCCGATCGAGAGGTTTCTCTCCTTCGCGAGGGGTGAGGGGACTCGAGGATTCGGGGCGAATCGGGCCTCTGCGTTCGACGAAAACTTTCCGTCGGCGTTTCCCGCGGCGAAACTTCGTCGCCTGGCTCGAAACGACGAAGTACGATCTCGCACGCAATCGGTTTTCGTGCCCGTCGCTGCTCTCCTTTTCCTCTCGGCAGTGTAAACACGCATCCCCGCCTAGTCCCAGGACGTAGAGCTGGCTTCCAGCTTCTGAAAAGTCGACGCCACGATCCGGAACGTAAGTTGATTTTAATCGACAACCATTTAAAAATGCCGCCACGCGCCTAAGCGTCGAGGGGTGAAGCCACGCGACATCGAAGAATCGTCGTCGGTGGTGGCTCCTAGACGAGCCACGGTGGGACGTCGAGCTGAAACTCCATTAGTACGAGATGCCTGCAAAGCGGTGGCGGGCTCTCGACGAGAGCTTTGTCGAGGAAACGCCTCCGCGTATCTTCTCCGTGCGCGACCTCGAAGTTAACGGCAAACAAGGGTGAAAATCGGGCCGCGCGGGGAAGAGCAGAAGCGAAGAGTAGGCGCGTAGATGCCAACGCGACGAGACTCACTTTTCCGGGTTTTCTCCGATTCTCTCGATTCGACGCGGACCTCTACGATCTTGCCCAATGGATAAACAACGCAATCGAATATAAGTAGCCGATCGAATTCCTAAATACATTATCGCGCGGAGGTCGTGTCGGCAGCGGGCATGGAGAACGGATTTTCGAAAATTGTCGTCGGAAGGAGGGAGAGAGGTGCAAATCGAGAACGTCGTTCCTCCCTCCTCGCGGAAAAGCCCATCGTTAAAGGACGGACTACCGGCATACGAGGTGCAGGTCGATGCGCCAGAGGGTAGCGAGCATATTGCCATTCGCGTATGTCGAACTACGTGGAACAGCGTGTTATACCGCGTCCGGCCGATGAGGGCGAAGTTTCCGGTCGGCGGTGTCTCTCCAAAAGTCCTCGACTTCTGGCACTGGCTCGTTACGATGCACGAGAATAGATAACCGAGCTGTCCCGTTAACGGGCACTACGTTTATGCGCGCGGCCTTGCAGGAAGTACGACAACGTTTCTATACGCCGTGCTGGCCCATTATACGTTCGTTACACGTACACGGATGTCGTTGCACCGCCGGCCGCTTCCGCCTTTATTGCTCTCGTCGGTGGAGCCGCCTTTACTGTTATTAGACATTGAAATTCGGATAAGCGGCCTCTCAGCCGCCCAGAGGAAACGAGATTCGGAACTGACGCCCGCGATGAACTCTCCCCGCTCCTCGTCATCGTGTTTTCCCTCCTCTAGCCGACGATTTGCGGTTCTACCTCGAGGATGGCGCGATGTTTTATCATTTGTCATCGATTTCAATCGATCGCGATCCTGAGACTGGAAAAACCGGATGGTGAAATTAAATTTGGATAGAGTTAGGAACGGCGCTTGGTCATCGGCGAAGGATTAACGGCCGAGTTTTTATTTATAAATGCTTATTCGCCCACGCGAATGGACGCCCTTAACGATGCCGCTCCGTCGGTGTCGCGCGTTCGATAAAAAGTACGCCGGATCGAAAACCTTTCAGACTCTTCCTCTGGTATCCATCTCGGCGAGCGGCCGTGCTATTTCACATTTTTACTTAGACTCTGCAGCTCCTCTCGCGAGCTCGCGTTTCCGTTTAGTCTTTCGCTATCTCCCACACCGTTTCGAGCCCTTTTGTTTACGCTTTGTCAGTCTCTCGCGCACTCCCGGCCGTTTCTATTTGGTCTCTCGCAATATATCACGTTGACTCCCGCTTCTATTTAGGCGCCCCCAATCCCTCACCGTTCCTTCAGATTTCTACTTAGGCCCTCGCAATTTCTCACATCGTCCAATAACGCGGAAGGGAAACCTGTTCCGTGACCAACCAAATTTGATCCGCTTTAACCTACCGCTTGGAAATTACCCGAGAGTAACTAGCGCAAAAGAATTTGATCGTGCCTACGTTTTCAAGAAAATCCGGGTCGAACGGATTTCGTATTTGGTACCCAGAGTTTCCTCCTCTCTCCATACGAGAGAACGATTCTTCCTCGCTATTGCAAGCACGACCACTATAAAGCGCATCGATAATTCGTCGGAGAATTGGATCCATCGCTTTAAGAATAATTTATGCAATCCCCGTGCGTGTTTTAAGTATTTATAACCGCTTTCCCGGGCTTATTTATCCGGATTTTTGTCAAACGCATCGACGCTTCCGGAGCGTTCGTCGTAAACGCATATCATAAACGTAGCGGCCCGCAGTGTTAAGGGGCTAATGCTAACAACGTATGACGAGGCAATGGCGGTTAGCGGGGAATAAGCGCGCGAGGGGGATGGGCGGATACGTTATAGATCGCGAAGAGAGGGTATTGCGTTGTTCGAAGGTAAAGGGGCACGACCTGGTGTTCAATTCGTAGGGTAGTTAAGGGCACTGACGTAACTACTGCGGCTAATGAGGCATAAACAACCGGGGTGCTAGCCGGCGGAGGCCGCGTCGTAACCACCGTCCCAAAACCCCTTCCCCCATTTTACCTAACCAACTATCCCCGTCCATTTTAGTGGCCGTCTATAGTTTAGTCACTGTTCTCGTAAACTAATAATATTGGCGCCGCAGGACGGGCCTTTCTCGTGCGGCCAGCCTCGAATTTATCGTCTCCGACCTCGCAAGCTACACGGTCTACTTACCCGAGGTATCCTTCTCCCGGATCATTTCCCGGAAAGTAAATCGCCGGTTTATACGCATATCCGCAAGGCCGGCGAGGAGTCCATCGGAGAAAAACGCTTCCGCACTCGAGGCTTTGCGATTCCGTCCTTTCGTCGAATAAAATCGGACGATCGAGGCGACCGACGCACTCGTGTATATTGCTTCTTCGAAATTGTGCGCATAAAAAAGATATCCGATAGTACGCTGGGGAAAGAGGGGCTATCGCGTGTTCAAGATCGTTCGAGGTTTACATTTTTATTTTTGATTCTACGTCGGTCGGTGCAGCGATGCGGACGACTTTGATCGGTCGGGATGAATTTTAAAAGTGTATCGATCGTCGTAGTCTACGTGGAAAATTGAACGCGATGAAACTTTGGTTGCTTCAAGATCGCCGTCACTTCTGTATTGTGTAAAGCGATAACGCGGTCGCGGTTCGAGCGTCGATATATGTGCGTCGCGGTTTTCCAGGGCACGTGATCCTGGCGGCGTGCGTCGAAAATAAATGAACGACAAAACAGCGTTTCTTCTTGACTCGCGTCGATGTTCCCGCTCACGTGCGATCGCGAGCACTTTGGAATTCTAATCGCATGCGACACGCAACAAGTTCGCGTGAAAGAGCGACGTTCGTTGAGCTTTCAGGGACCGAGCGTGATTTTCCTGCCGGGGGGTAGTTTTAAAAGGTGGAAGGTAAAAAAAAAATGAACGACCATCGGGGCGGATTAAGCATCAACGATCGCCTCGATTCACGACGTTCGACTCGTTCGCGTAATCTTTTTGCCGATAAATCGCGAATATAAAATCTTCGTATTAGAGTCTGCCTCGTGAACGTCGTGAAAATAAGAATGAGAACTTTATGAGAACTTTGGCGCGCGCGCAGTTTCCATGGCGATCGCACTTTGATTTCCAAGTTCCATCCGCCTCTCGGAAGTCGACTCTTAATATCGAGACTACGGTATCAATTTTCCCGGGGCAGGAACTCGACGATATTCGCGCTAATTCGTCGCGACTTTGTGACACGCTTCCGCGACGATGGGTACCGATTAACCCAACGCCGTAGAAACTTCTCCCTTCCGCGTTTCCGGTTTCGTATCGAGCAGAATGGGGCGTCGCGCATACACGCCCGTCGCGGAAACTTTCTGCCCGTCGGTGGTACGTCCTCGCCAATGATTATCAACCTACGAAGGCAAATTCGCCCTCCGCAAACCTCGAATTTACCGTGGACTACGGTTTCCTTCGACGAAACAACGAGCGCATCGACTCCCCGAAATGATTAATTCGGTACGGCTCTTGTCCTCCACAAAGTTCCATTCACCTCTCGATACCCGCGTTCCTTCATTCTTCTGCGTTGCGTCAATCTGGCAATTTCGGTCTTTCCTATTTCAGCTTCGCTAAAATCCCCCCTGCACGATGATGAAAGTATCGGAGGTAATAAAAGGAACGTGGAAGGAGCCAAGCCCGGGCACTTTACGTCTGATCGCACGGAAGGCTACGATGGCGATCGAAGAAACTTCGAATCGTTACCTCCGTGGCTTTTAAGCGCTTCGAGAAGTATTATCAGCGCACGCAGCGATAATTACGTAACATCACCGAGTCGTTTGGGTTCCCTTCGCCGCGAGAGAGCCTCGTGCAACGCAATGGGAGAGGATTCGGCCGATGGGAAGCACGGAGGCGAGTGTAATTCTAACGGGTTTAAGAGAGTCGTTTTTAAAGCTCGTCCGGCGGGAGATTCGGCGGGAGGAAGAGGGCTCGAAGAGAGCGAGGAAAGGGAGGAGGATGGAGAATCGCGGAGAGAAACGCGAGGAAGAGAATGGGCTATCCGTGGAAGAGCCCGGAACGAAGGCCAGGCGTACTTCTTCGCGTTTCAAAGTAATTTCGTTAAACGCTCGTAGAAGGAACGTTTCCGTTGTTTAAGCGCGCACCAAGACCGGTGCGAGAGCATCCGCGAGGAAACCTATTGCCGGAGAAAGAAACGGTATTCGAGGCCTCGATCGCTTCCGAGTCCGTCTCTCGGCTCCGGCTGGAAGACGCGGAAGCCTATCGCGTGGCTTTTTCGAGCTTAGGAAGCCGGCAAGGCGATAAATTCAACCTCGAAACGAGCCGTTGGAAAGTGGAACAACGACGTAACCCAGTTGCTTTCCGATAATCGTTACGGACCCGCTGGGTAAATTAATTTCCTTTCGTCCGGCCCAAGGAACGGCGGCGGCCTGCCGCTCAATGTTAACCTCCTGGAAATTTTCCCGATTACGCGTTATACGAGAATAAATCACATTGCGGTACATAAGCACGCGGTCGATAATAACGGCGAGCTCGATGAAACGCCACTGTATACGCGCGAGGGTCGTACGAGGCGTGGGATCGAGGATGGTGGAGGTTCGAGTACTTTTTCGTCAGCGACTCGCGTCGAGGAGTAAAGGTACTTTATCGCTGCGACACGGTTAATTTAGGCTTACCGTATACTCGAGCTTTTTATTCTGTTCTCCGTGACTCTCCGTTATTCTTTTACGCTACGCCCCTATTTCTTAAGATACTCTGCACGCGATTCTTCTCGCTCGTACACGTACACGCGTTCCTCGAAACCGCGCGTCACCCAAAACTAAACCACGGACTCGGTTCAGATCGCTCTTTCTTCGTCGTCTCTCTTAAAGTATTCATTCGTTCTCACTCCGGATCATTTTCGCATCGCCACGAAAGTATCTCGAGGATCCGCCAAAGCCCTCGGCGATCAAAGTCGAACCACCGGCGTTTAGTCCCCGGTGCTAAAGGACGGGCCGAAATCTGGCGCTAATTGGGCAAATTTGTATCGCGCTCCCCATTCGGGGCGAATAAAGTTTCTCGCAGGGCTAACGAGCCATTCGGCCGGCGCTATCGGCGGCTAATCGATACACGCCGTCGGGCCATCGATCGGCGCCTGATTTACAGGCCGGTCCGAATCCACGGATCCGCACGAATGTCGCTACTTACGCTCGCCGGCATATCGCGTTAATCGATCGAAATTGCACAGCGATGGCCGCGATAGAAGGAGAACAAAGAGAGGCCGCTCGGGGGAGGCCGGCGATGTTCTTTGCCCCGGCGGTCCATTCGTTGCGCGCCGTCGAGCCGCGGATCGATCAGAAATTGCGGCATCGATTAACCGGCTTTTCGATCTCCGCGATCTGCCCCGAGCCCCCCCCCCTCCCCTCCCCCTCCGATTGACGGTTACGCGCCGATATCGCTACTTAGAGCGTCGCTCGTTCGCGTATCGGCGATTTTGGACAACGAGGACGTGTCCCGTTGATCGATCGGAATCGCGGCGCGATGCGCCCCGCACGGCCACGGCCACGGGCCCGAGGACGAGGGCCGATCTCGAAAGCCGTAAAGTTCTTTACGATAGCGCCCACTCGTTCGTTACGCGCAATCGTCGGCCGATCGATGGGAAATTACAGCATCGATTAACCGGCTTTGGAATTTACGGCCGCGCCCGATTCACGGGCCCGGAACGCTCGCTACTCGCTCTCGCATCGGCGCTCCTATTTCGACGATCCGCGCAACGAGGCCTTCGCTCTGCCTCCTCCTCGCAGCGCCGAGATGTAACCCGAAGACAATGACGAGCCGATTATCCTCGCTTTAGGGCTCTGACCGATCCTCTGGAAACTCGCCCTTTGCATCATCCACGGCCAGTGGACAGAGTCGATCGATCGTTTCATCCTCGGGATGTCCTTCTCCGATTTACAAGCCGTAATTAGCTCGCGGTTATTCTTAGCGCGGTAACGTCGCGTCGATGGCTTCGACGAATCTTATCTCCTTCTGTTTGTCTTTGACGCAAAATTGCCGCGCGGGCCAGAGGCCCTTTTGATTTAAAAATCCTGCGTCTCGAAGAGTCAACCGGCCCTCGTGATCGGCGGACTCGCGAAACGTCGGCCCAGAAACGTCGGCGCTACTACTTATGCTCGCCGCTGTATCGGCCCTTTCTATTTCGGCCCGATTCGAGCAATAACCGTCGCCGTAGAATTTCATTAGTCCTCGGCTCGGCGTTTTCCACGTGCTCGACGTGCGCGTAATCCGAACGTGAATCGACGATATTCCGGCTTGCATAAATCGCTACCCGACTCTCGCTTCCTCCCGCCGCGGGAATGCAGCTGCCGGCTCCTCGAGGATCAAACCTTTATGCGCCACTACGGGGATATTGATCACCGTATTACGTGCTTTCATTTTTCGAATCGCTAACGTCGAAACTCCCCGACGATCTTGACGGGACACTCCTTGGGGCTTTCGCATTCCTCGATGACGATAACGCTTCGTCAACGAGAATCTCTCGAAAGAACTTCTAGATCGTGCTTGTAAATTCCTCCTTCCGTACGCATGTGCCAACGACGAACGCGTAAGTGCTCGAGAGCGACGAGGGACGCACCTCGAGAAGCAAACTGTGTAAGATAAAGTCTACGATTCTGGGTAATTTGGAAAAAGATCGATCGCGATCGATCCCGATTTCTATAATGTAGAGATGCATACCGCGCCATTTGCTCCGTACCGTGGGAAAAAACTTGCCGCTGTTTACGCCGTTATGTAGAAATTATATTTGTTTACGTAGCACGAGCCATCGATAGAACGGTCGCCAAATGTTTTGCCCCCAGGGGTTCGCGACTTCGCCCCGCGGTTTCGATTCGGTGGGTGCCATTCTGCCTCGATAAATCGATACTCTCCTCTCCCTCCGCCGTCGAATAAAATAAACGCGTCGGCAAAACCGCCTGGAAAAGGCACGGACGCTTGAGGGGTGTGCTGGGGGGAGGGGAGAGGTGAAAAGAGGGCGAAGGCGCGTGGAAAGGCGGTGGGCGAAATGGCGATATTTTAAACATACGGGAGAGCTCGAATGCACCGGCCTCTGACGGTAAACAAGAGCCTGTCTGCACCGAAGAAACCGTCGAATCCTCCGGATTAAATGCACGTTGTTAAAAGCGAGCGTTCGAAAATCATGGGGCGCGCGATACTCGCATTATCGGGGGAAAACGGCAGGGTAGGAAAATAAAATTTTTCGGAGCTGGAAGCGGTTACGTCGGATTCTGCTCGAGATCGTTGAATATTATCGTACCGCGTCCTCGCTTTGATGCACGGGTACGGCGCGGAAAATGTCTTTATTTCTTTTCCCTTGCTTGCCGTCAATATTGAGTTTCATATCGTTGTATCTACCGTGAAGCGGTATTTTGGTCGAATATCAACGCGAGCATTTGCTACGACGATTCTGATCCTCCGAATCATTTTCCAAGAGGGTTAGGGACATTTTAGACGCACAGAGGATCAAAACCATTTGACGAGAATCGACCGAAGCTTTTCTCTTTTCGTTTTCATAAGTTCCGAAAGCTTTTTTCTATACGCGCGAAATAAATGCCCGCTGTACGCGCCATGTGGCGAACCTCGGTGGGAAACGATTTTGAAAATTCAATTACACGGTTAAACGTTTGTTTATGGAGTACGATTTTACTTCGACGTACTTCTCGATAATTTGCTCGCGTTTGTCGCCATATTAGTTTTGTCGAAGTTCGTCGAGCGCGATGCGTCGCGCATAATCGGACGTGGGATTTGTCGGAACATTTCGAGGTTTAATCGTCCACCATACCGGATCGTACTTGTCGACGGAAGAGAAGAACTTTAGTCATCGCGATACACGGGGCTAGCGTAGTTAATATCGTCTGTTTTATCGGGTTTTATCGGCCAGCATCATTTATGTACTTTGTACCCATAATTCCCCGCCAATCATCGTACGGCTTGTAATTTAATTCAACGAAGGTTTAATATAATTAGCCCGCGGATTAGTATAATCGGGAGAATTTTGATATCGAAAGGGCGGCCAGGATTATAATCGAAACGTTAAGTCGAACCGCTATCCATCACTTCGTTACTTATCGCTGAGTATGCTACTCGATCTATCGGTTAAATAAAATCCCGGGGCAATTAGCGAGCGGTTGCCTTTAAAAGCGACTCCAACGCACGTTTTACTCGATATCTTAGCCGAAAATTCCGACAAGATTTGCCCGAGATACAATTATCGATCTCCGGAACACGGCTTCGAGATCATTATTCGGCGTGTCGTCCGTAATTTCTGGAAGCGCGCGGATTTGCAAGAGTCACCGTTTCCAGCTCGCGACCCACCTAGCTCCCAAACTATCGGGACCTGGGATATACATAATCGCGTGGACAAATCAAGGGACGTTGATTCGGTCCCCGAGAATACGACTTCAAATCTCCATTCGTCGCATTTCGGCAAAGTTTCGCAAACCTCCGAGGCATTAAGCAAAGACAGAGAGCTGCGGCCGTCGATTCCAAGGTCTAGCGCTTAAGCCGGTGCCCCAACAGTCGGAAGCTACGATGTAATTATAGAACCGGAAGATCCACGCGCAAGGCTCGAGCTCGAGCAGCGCGAATCTCCGGGATCGGGACTTTCTTTCGCCTCGCCGCAAAGGGTTAGCGGGTCGGCGAATCAGCGAAGTAAATCGGAACATCCGGCAGTAAGCTCCGGCCTGCCGGGAATCGTTAGACAGTTATTCAGGAAAAGGTCGCCGATGGGCGGTCGCGGTGATTCCAAGTTATTCTAGGCGGCGCGCCGAAAACCGCCACGTAAAACTCGCGCCGTCCTTTACATAACTGGATTCAATCGGAAAGCGTTTTCCGCCGTGAACCCGAGTTCCTGAATGCGCGCCGACGAGCCCCCTCCCCCCTCCTCCCTCTCGCCCTCTCGCCCTCTCGGCCTCTCTCGCTCCCACTCCTAGTTTCTGCCGGCCTCGTCACGCTCGCCAAACGAGCCTGGATTCAGCCTGGTCGCGTATGCACCGAGATTCGCATGGCAAAAACTTGGGGAGAAGTCGGGGAAAAAAGGCGGGAGGGTCGGGCGTCGGGGAGGCGAATCGACGAGGGAAATTAATCGTGGGGAAATGAAGTTCGAGGCCGAGGGGGGGAAATTAATCGCGGTGGCAAATTAAATCGACGTCGATTCGGAACTGTCGCGCTTTAAGCGGCGAAACGACGAGCCCCGCTCGTCGAATACGAGTACTTGGACCGCGCGCGCCTTTCCGCCAAAGGACTTTGTTTTGGCGCTGCGATAGGAATCGAGAAGCGAGAGGTGGATAGTGGCAGGAGAGCGAATCGTTCGTCTTATGCGATTTGGGAAGAGACACCATTTCTCGATGCACGAATATCTCTGATATTGAGATTACCTTTACTTACTTTTCTCCTCTTCCGATTTGGTGGACAAGATAATTTTTCGTACGTTATTTTTGCCATGCATCGGCAGCATTATTGACGCTCGGATTGACTGTCGCGTTAAGCAAGTTTTAATCTAAAAAAAATATATTCCTAGGAATAACATAGGTATCTCGGAAATAGCGTAGGAGTTAGAATTAAATTTTGCGAATCTACGGAACGACCTCAAAACAGAGACTCGAATAAAACGGTGTTTACCGTGCAGCCCCGATTGTTCCGGAATTTTCGATTGCGCATCTACATTTCAATTTCTTCCTACGACGCATTATGAATACGTAACGGATGGAAGGTTATTTGTATCTCCCGGGAGATACAGGGGCCGTTCCACGGTTTTATACGCGTACGCTTGCCGCGAGGGCGAGACCGCAATGTCGACCATAAGGAAGATATGAGGCTTAGGCTCAAGATTATAAACGCCGGTGCTTGACCTAGCTGCAAGGAAGGGAGGATAATTGGACCGGTTAACGAAGGTACACGGAACGTCGTGCTCCGAATGCGGGAGCAACGCGCCGTGTATCTCTCGAACGAAATAAGACAGAGCGGAATACGGCCATCGCCGGAAGAATACCGGATATAACTCGAGGAATATAAAGGGCAAGGCAAATTCGCGGACTTCCGTGGCCAATTACTTCTACGCGAGCCGTCCAGTACGGTTTTTATTACCATCGAAGGACGAAGAGCGTAAATGTTGGAAATTTTACAGCTCCGATATAATCATTTGGCGCAAAATGAGATAAAGCGGATAAAACCACCATCGGAGAAATGCCGGGTGTAATATAAAAAATTACAGGGCAGACAATTTCGCGAAATTCCGTGCCGGATTACTTCTACACAAGCCCCGCGGTACAGTTTTTACTACTATCGAAGAACGAAGGGGATGAATGTTGGAAAATTCAGAGCGCCAATGTGATTAATTCGTTGCAAAATAAGATAGAGCGGGGTAAGATCGCCGTTGGAAGAATGTCAGAAGTAATATAAAATATTACAGGCGAAACAATTTTGCGGAACTGCGTGGCCAATTATTGCCACACGCGCCGTCTAGTTCCGTCTTTATTCCCATCGAAGGGTGAAAGGCGTAAACGTTGGAAATTCCACGAGTACGGCCGACCGAACCTCGTGGAAGTACAAAGTAAAGCGTAAAGAGAGGTAATTACCCAGAAATATAGCCAATCGCAACATCGAAAGCCCGACTCCTCGAGGCGTAGCAAATTAGTCCCCCGGATTGAATAGCGCCTCTGCACCTCGGATCCATCGACTTTAATGCATTAATACCGTTAATGCGCCGATCGACGTGGCAAAGACGAGGAGCGAGAAACGAGTCGATTCGTTTCTCGAAAGCAGCGACGCTAATTAACGACGCGAATGGCCAAAAGATCGACTCTAAAAAAAGGAGCGGCGCGAGGAAAATGGATACTCAATATCGCATCACCCGCACTGCCAGCTTCGTATAATTCAATTTTTCGAAAACAAACTCTCTCCGGTGATCGAATTTCTGAACCTTCGCTCTCGACTCGATGGACGGACGACTATCGGAGCAAAAGGAGCGGCCGATTACTATCTCGATTACGATCTTCATTCCCGCTTATGTCTCCTACGAAATGAATGGAGACGTTTATGGGCCGGGGCGCTGTGAAACGGAGCAAAGATATTTTCAGCGGAGTCAGTCGACGTCCGTGGGCGCGACCGAGGCGGGGGTGAGAACGAAGAGAAAAGGGGCTGCAAAGAGACTCGGCGTCCCGGACTGAACGGTCAAAGAAGAGTCTCGCGGCGGGAGACGCGAGGAAGACGATACCCCCCAAAGTCGCGTGCATGTACTTTACGTACGCTCCGAGCGCGGGTAATGCGGCACGTATACGGAGCTCGGTCGTGTAACGCAGAGTGGATATGGCACGACGCGTATTCGCCCCGCAGCGGGAACTAATGCATATCGAATGCATCGATGGTATTCCTATAACCGGCCGAACGGTACGTCACGCACATCACAAAGCACCGCTGTTCCTCCGACAAATTCGCATTGGCGCCAAGTTTGCCGATGTATAAGATACGAGTTTTTTTTTCGCGGAAAATACCCTCGGATATCGCGATCCGCGAGGTTTTACCGAGGGTAAGATGAAATACCGAAAGGCCCCAACGCGGAGAGTTGAAATATACGGAATTTCATACGGTTATTTCTTTTTTCCGCTATGGAACGAATCGTGGGTCGAACGAAGCCCGCTATTATTCCACGATGCAGCCTCCATCGATCATCGCGATTCGCGCACGCTTCGCGTTTCTTAAACATGCGCAATGCAAATTATCTCGGTGATGTTCAAAGTTTCGAGCACGAAGAACAGTGGAGGAATACTTGTAAAATTTTGAGGCTAAACTTTGTTAATATAGTACACCGTAAGAGTCATTCTTCCGTAGGAAAATGTAATTAAAGCGGAACCATTTGCGAACACTCGTGAGAAGAGTTAACTAGTATGAGCATACGAACGGACAAAGCCATCTCGTTTATGTTCAAGCTTGGCGCCGCTGAAAGGTTTCACTTTGACCACGAAAAGGGGCTGGGAAAGATTCCGCGTAGACTTCGAAACTTCTCTAGTACCTCATCCGAGTATATGGTCGATCTACACCTCCCACACGCCCCATTAAATTTCGACGATAACGATTTCCAAATTAATTTTCACCGAGAGGAAAATCCGTCGTTGTCCGCTCGGATACGTCTTTGATGCAAAAGCTGTGCCACGATAAACCTGCACAACAGTGTTATCATTCGGAACGTAAACAGGCACGAAGTTGGCTCGTAGCGGGGAAATATTCGAGAGCCTAAATATTTTCAGAGCAGAGGGTTCGCAGGTTGCGCGGCGGATGAATCGAAAGTTGAAAGTTAGGGCCGAAGGGTGGAACGAGGGGTCGTAACTGTCGGACCGTGAATGGCAGGAAATTGGAGAGTCCTTCTGGACGTCCGGAGGATTTGCCCCCCTTACCGTGTACCTCCTTCAATCTCCCGTGCATTTTCGTACCTCGCACGGCTCGTATATCGATAACGTTGCTTTCCTCGCAACGCTCGACATCCTTACCGCTGCTTCCATCGAGGTATCGGAGGGTAGTTCCACGAGAGATCCTCCCTCAGGTCGGATTCGGAATATACGAGAGTCTTCGCGATTTAAATCTTCGTAAACCTATTGACACTTTTGTAAAGGCTCGCGAATAAAGCGGCGCCTGCGCCTCGCGGACTTGCTTTTGTAGGGCTGGCCAAAATTGCAGTTGGTTCCAATCAACGCGACAGGAATTTCGTTTTTACGCGGTCAATGGAAGCGTGTTTACGAAATTCTTTCGCACTCTCGAAGCACGGCCGTTTTTGCGTAAACTCGCAAAAAATACTTTTCCGCCCGCGCAGTGAATGTCCGATATGACGTGCAAATCGTGCTCTATATTATCCGAGGGTTCGCTCGATCGACGAATTTCTCTACTTCATCGCGAATGCATTTTTACGCAATAAGTACGACTGCAATGCGAATGGTCGTCCTCCGTGTTATTTAAATATATCGGATACCAAATTCGCGCTGTATCTTTCTACATCGGAGCTCTCGTAATTTCAGTATTCCAGCACTTTCTTGATCAAAAATTGTCTCCGAGACACGGTTTCCGTTAACTCGCGCAAACTTCGTTTCAAGCCAATCGGTTTTGCTTCCAAGTGGCTCATACATAAGCAAAGAGAAGAAGGTTGTTTACCGCCACTTCTCCAGGTCCGTTTTTCCTCCCTCCAGTGCCAAGGTACGGACACTCGGGCGAAATACCACGACCCCGTGCAAGGAGCCAAATAGAAATTGGGTCACGCAGAGTCAAATCGTGTATTTTGTATAGACCCTCCAATTCCAACCGCGACAATAATAATCGTGCCGCTACCAGACCGGGTAGTGCTCCATGCAGGATTAATGAGACACCTGCTGTCCTTGCCACGACGGAACTTTCTAATCGCCTTTCCTCCCTCTGAATATATTGTTTTTAAATGCACACGGCTGATCGCGGACGTCGGATATCAATGATTAATGCCCCTTAACCCCTTGGGTGGAAACGACGAGTCTCGCCCGCATCGAGTCTCCGTGCCAAACTCAGCTTTGACGGCTGCTTCGTGCTTTACGATTCATTTGCTTGCCATGTATGGCGACGCGTCAAATTTTTATGACAAAAACGTATCATCTTACTTTGATACGACGATGTATGTCTTTCTTTGTTTTACGCGGACCTTATTTACAGTTAGTCTCGTATTGAAACGTATCACGGTCGTTCTGCTTCCCATACATTCGCATTTAATTACTCTCGTCGTGCGCACATCGTCCTTTTCATCGATTATTCATTCCGTTGGTTTGGAACCGTGATATTTTTTATTATCAAAAGTAATCGTAAAATGTCTAAAAATAAGTCTGGAATTTACTGTACGAAAACGAGGGGAATAATTTTGATTTCGGTGAATGCCAGTGCAAAAAACATACGCGCTATTATTTCATTCTTCGTCACGTCATCACCTTGTAAATCCACATTACGAAAAATAAAACACGGCTTGGACGCGTTTAAATCAATTTAACGAAATCCGAAATACTTCGGTACTCCGAGCAAGAGTTGCGCGCACAGCGCTACGAAGAAACGAATGACCGTGTACGGGCATGTCCGCTTCGAAATAAATCGTAAGACAAGGGGTTAAAATCGTCCTACCCGGCATATCCTCCGCTTCGAATATTTCAACGACCTCCCGCTGCCTCGAGCCCTCCTCGAATATTTGCGGCCGGGAGTGCTCCCAAGTAATAACCCGGTAATCCAATTGCGTCGTATAAGCAAATTCCTGGCATGCGAGTGCCGATGGATGGAAGAGGCAGTAATCCTGACTACCAATGGCGGTAATAGTTGAGCGTCAACTGCCTCCGCCGCCGACCCCACGTATCATCCGCTATGCCGCCGATGGTAGAATTTCTCTATCCTGCCCTCTTCCGAGGCCCTCCCACTCCACAGCTCGCCCCAACCCCTTCTCGTCGGTTAACGCGTTGACTGCCAGGAAAATTATGAACCTCTTGCCTCGGCTACTCGACGCTTGGATCGAAGTAACTTTTTGAAATTCGACATTGGAGAGTCGCGCATATATTTTGCGGTAGAATTCATAGGAATACGGATGTTGAAAGATTTTTTAAAACAGCCGTATTGGCTTTTTATTTTGATAATAAAAGCCGAATCGAAGTTCGTTCTTTTCTCAAAAACGCATTATTTTTTGTGAAACTATCGTTTATCCGTGATCACCTTTGCTAACTTATACAGCTGTACATTTTCCCGTTGAAAATAGGGGCCAACCAAAAGAGATACATCTCACAGTAGGTACTCCTGGTACACACTCTTACTACGAGATAACTCGTAGCTGGCAGTGAACGTATTAAGCAGCAGCAGCCTGCGGAATTAGTGCCTGGAATTTCGAGGGGTGGAGGTTGAACGTCTACGGTTGCCTCCAGACGACGCTTTGTCCGCGAGTCCTGCGTGTGACGTCTCACGGCATCCACGGGGCTGGAAGTCCGCTACACTACCTTTCCCTTTCGGAGGAAAATATTAGAAACGTGCCCCGATTGCGCGAGGCGCGATCGCCGTGTAATGCGAGGCACGCATGCAATAATCTAAGATTAAATCTGGGTCACTATAATGGAAAGTTCTTAAGATGCACGAGGGGTTCTCTACGGGGCTACAGGAGCCCATCTTCGAGGTGACTCGATCTACTGACCTTTGAAAATCTTAACCGTCCTTTCCCTCCGAATTCTTACCTCTATATTTTTTGAAATTTGGATACATTAGGGCTTCTTATTGCCCTCCACGTAAACCATATTCAGAGGAAACTTTAAACTGCCGTTTAAAAATTATGAACCATCCGCATCGACTATTTTAGGATTACATACGGGGTCAATATTCGCGTATTCGTGGATCAAACCGCGTTAAGCCCGCGATTCGCGTTTGGAAGTTGAGGGGGCAAAAAGAAGAGGAGGAAACCCGTAGAGCCAGGGCTGGTAGCAGCCGTGCACCCAATAATCGTCGTCCCCGGCAGTGATCATAACAATAACGGCACGGCTCTTCCTCCGTTTGTCGAGCGAGTATAACATTATTATAAGAGCGTACCGTAACTACGGAAGCCGAAGAGCTGGATGCCCATCCCGAAACAAACGGCACACGTGTTGCGAGTACTGTTTTTATAAAAAAAGGAAAAAAAAGAAATAGGAAAGAGGACGACAATATCTGGAGCATCGGTGTGACGCAGAGAAAGAGTGTCTAGAGGCAATGGTAAACCAGAAATTACATCCGGTCCACGGTTCTTTCACTTTTGGTGGATGATGTCGGTGCAGGATTTTGAAAGGTTCGTTCGAGCTACGTCCTAAATCACTTTGCATACGCATATGCTGCCCTACGGTTATTGTACGGTATAATTAAGTCGTGTGCACAACCGTAATGTCCAAACGAAGCTCCTGCGTTTAATGCTAATGCATATTATTCATGCAAGTTTGGACGGTGTCCCTGCGCCGACCATCGAGCGTGATAGGACTGTCTTTTGGCATTTACATTTTAAAGTTCGGCACCGTGCAGAGTGTCATACATCGTGCAAACTGATCCGAGCCGCTAGTTAAATATATCGTCGCGCGTTGAAAAACTCGATGTTCCTATCACTTAATCCATGGCGAAATTTGAGCTGCTTTGTGTATACCACGACCATGTGACGTTCCTAAAAAAACAGAATATAATTGATGGAAGTATAAATATGCAAATCGCCCTTGTCGTTCGACGCTTGCCAAATTTTGTGCGGGAAAATATGCATTATACATTGCATTTCGCGTAATGTGCAAAAGAATTATGCGGGTAAATAAATAAATAAATCTTCGTTGATTCACAGCGGTAAAAGGATTTCGTTATTTCCAGCTATCGGAAATTTTCCGCGTAATCGATCATCGTATCTCCTCACAGCCACATACGTGAACGATATGAAATTTCCATATGCAGATCAAAGAGATTTGCCATTTAGCGGAACTATCGTACGATTCGTTGCACACTCACGTACGAGGCTTATGCATTATGCCGAGTCTCTCAGAAAAGTACAGGAAATTCTGTATAAAGCGGTACTCCCTTCGTAATTCATAATTACTCTCGTGGTAAGTACACTAAAATACTATCGTGATTTTTAAGACAACAGTTTTGTTATATTCGATATTATATATCAGCACACACCAAAAACACTTCGTTAACAGATTATGATAGGTATGATATCATCTACCGCTTACATTACTTCTTACCCCTTTATTTCGAATCGTTCCAAGTTATTCGATAAATTTCTCTACATATAAGTAGCTTGAAAAGGATCACGCGGAATGGGCGACACGTCGCGAGTATCGTAACGAATCGGAGATCTTATTCCGAGGACTTACAATAAATAATTACTTTCTCCGAAAAATTTCTCTGACCCGGAATTGCCATATTCAGCCCTACGACTGCATCCGGTCGATATCGATTCTGCGCTTCCTGGCCCCTTTCTGCCCGAGATCCCGGACTTCTAGTCTGGCAACCGTCGAGGTTGGGAAATTGCTCGTTGAAGTTGGTGCAGGTGCGTCTCGAGAAGGGAGGGAGAGGCTCTTTACCGAGGTATCTTGCCGGCGACATTCGCATTCCTGCACATCGATTGTCGTCCTGGGAGACGAAGGTCCAAAAATATGCTATAACCCACGGCCTGGAAGGCGACGCAATTTCTCGTGCCGAGCGAACAAATTTTTGCACGGCTTATCGCACTCCCGTCGATACGAGAGTTTGGGAAATAAAACTAAAATTTCTTCCGAAGGGCGTCATTTTTCTCGCGGATAGGCCGCGTTTTTTTTTTTTTATGGGAACCGAAAAGCCACGACGAGACGATATCGCGGTTCCCCTCCTAATCTCGCGTACGAAGCGATTTGCCCGGTATTTTATAAACGATCGCGAATGCTTTATTAATCTCGTCCATTTAACGTGGAACCGAGCATCTCCCGACATAATCCCGGGACCGCTAAGAAGTTCGTCGACAGCAGCGTTTACAGCCGGGCGATTCGAAACAAAATTATTCGCATCCCAAATATCACATTTTTATTCCCACCCCATCTACGTTACCAGCGACCCGTTGCGCAGATTAAAAAAATATCGGTAAAACCTATCACGGTTCCATCGAAGCGCCGCTCTTTACTCGGCAAAACTAAAATCCTCACGGGGAAACACGGGTCTTACGATTTTGTTATACCCGGATACGAACCTCGTCGAAAAACGGGCTTTGTACCGTAGCGATTCGAAAGAGCATCCCAGCGAGTCGTACCCATGTACCTCCTCTTCGCCCTCCCCCTTTCTCACTCCCTCTAGCCCTCTCTTTTTACCCTTCGAGAAAAGGAAGAAAAGCACGGCGTAGCTTCCCGCACGAATTCATTTCACGCGTTATAATCTTTAATTAAAGGGAGTTTTCCGCGGTGCATAATGCGGGATCGTTAGACGACGCCGGATCCCGGGGGTCGACTCGTTCTCTCCTTTCAACTTACGCGCACTCGGTTCTCTTTTCACTCCGCTCGTCTCTCTCTCTCTCTCTCTCCTCCTCTCTGTCTCTCCATTTCGCTTCCCTATTTTGAGGCCGCCGTCGTTCCGCGAAAACGCTTAAGCGAGTGGGGCGTCGTTAAAAATTACGAGGCACGTAGTAGCACCGCGACACTGGCGAACGTTCGCCACGTAACCTTGCCTCGGCCCATACCCCATGAAACCCACGGAACCCACGAAACCCACGGAACCCACGGAGCCCACGGAGCCAGAGCTTGGGAGCGTGGATATTGCTCGTTTAACCGTGTCGCGACATACGTTGTTGAATTAAGTACATCGATTCGTTGTACCGATTAACGTTACGTGTCGCGCGATGCGACACGGGAAATCCAGGAACGCGTTGCCACGCCGATCCTCCGCTGTACGCCGGCATTCGACAGAAATTCGGGCCACCATCCTAGAGGTTGTACCTTTAGATTACACTGGCTGGTTGGGAGCTTTTGCCAGGAGTATGAACGGTCCTCGCGATACACGCGGTACAGCTTCGCTGATTGAGAAACGAAATCCGACGGCTGAGAAAATGAGATGCCCGTGGAGGCTTCATCGAGAATCCTCGTGTTTGTTCGATCTTGCGCCACGACTTGCTTTCGACGTCCGTCGGTATCGTGCTTTCGTCCAAGCTTGTCAGCTGTCGAAATCTTTCTAATGGATTTTGGATCCGGCAGTGACCACGAATCGTTGGATACCTTTGTAGGATTCGACAAAAATACTACGCCCGGAATATCGTCACCTCGGAATCTCATTCGATGCACCGTAAAGCGAATAGCATTAATGCTTAAGGAGAAGCAAGGCCGAGTAAACGCATCTTTGATCTTGCACGCAAGACGCGCATACGTGGTAGACCTCGAGGTATCCGGCTTAATTAGAGGTCCTTAGTCTGGGCTACGTTGTACAAACACCGAGAATTAATACAACGGAACGTGGAAAGACTCACGTTGGTTTGGCCAAACGCGGATCATAGCTTCCTTCGTATAAGTACGAGTCGAGATTAAACTTCGCGACCGGTATATCCTTCGTAATCCGAAGCTCCTTTAAAATCACGTACCTCGGGCCGATTACTATAGGTACGGATGACGAGCGAGATTACGGAAGGGCAGAGAGTAGGCAGACTTCCCGCATCTTATCTCGCGCTTCCTCCCCAGCCCTCGACCACCTTCAGCCTCGCCCACTGCCAACCGCAGTGTATTGGTCGTTGCATTCGTCACGTGGCGCCAAGCACTCGGGGCTCTGCGAGTGCAGTCTTTTCCGCGATCGTCGAGGAAACGAGCTTCGTTGTTGTCATCCACGAACAGGGTGGGCTACGGAGACGGGGCGGGAGAGGGGGGGGGGTAGGTCCTAAAGAAAGCCGTCTAGGTAGAAGGGGCGTGGTAATGGAGGGCACGGGCTGGAACGGGGCGAGAAAGGACCGAGGGATGAAGCGAAAGAGGGCCATGGGGTGGCAAGGAGTCGACGCTGGATAAAGGGGTTTTATTATGTCTGAGGAGGAGTCACGCGAGTAGGAGGTAAGAGAGATATACCGTGAAGCAACGACAAAAAGTAAGGGGTTGTTTCTGTGCCTCGGGTCGCCTTACGGGGCGGGAGGAGGGGCGGGAGGGGAGGGGTGGCGCGGGTAGCGATATAAAAGGTTTTATTATGTCTCTGGACGAGTCACATAAGAGGTGGCTAAGAGGGATACCGGTCGTGTACTCCGTGTCGGTGAACCAGGAAAGATAAAACTTTTATTCCGCTTATTGTTTGGTAGCGGTTACGGGGTCAAGATACGCCGAAGCGAGATCCGCTCCGCGAGGCTTACCGGTTACAAATGGCGCCGGGCGGAGGAGCCTTCGAGAAGGTGCCTCGCGCGAGGATTGAAAAAAAACCACGAAGGCTTTCAACGGGGCCTCGTTACTTCGTCGAAAGACTCGTGCGAACACGCCGGAGTTCGGAGGTAATGCCTCGATGAAGAGAGGCGGATGTGAGCAACGACGAAGGTATCTAACGCGATGGACGATAGTGTAGAATTTGATTTTCGACAAATTAACCTGGCATTGTCGTTACCCAATCAAGAATCTCTCGTATTGTACCTCGTAATTGTGCAAATTCGGTTAAGTATAAGTTATAAATTAAATCCATCCGACGTAGGTTTCACGTACTCCAGCATGCTTTCCAAGAGTCTATTAATTTCTCGAGCGCTCGTTCGCCTATCTTAAAATGACAAATTACCCCTCACCGTTTCGCGGGGTTTTCTGGAAGCCATATACGAGTTACGTTCGCGTGACATTCAGCAGCTCGCTCGGTGCAAGCCCCCGGCGTTCGCCGCCTCTCTCGTCCACCCTCGAACGATCGACGATATAAAACAGACCAGGTCGACTCAAATTGCACCGCGGGCCGTATTGACGACCCAATAATTTCCAAGGGCCTCGCGTGAATAAGAATAATGGCGATTATTTTCCAATATTTTTTTCGAAATACGGTTTTACAACGAATTTCGTATTTATCGACTTTTATCGCGAGTGATTAATTTGAATACAGAGGTACGATGAAAAAGCGTTCGATCAATGTAAATGTGAAAAAAAAACAATACCGCGACCAGAGGCGAAAAGAAAATATGGATTGAATTAGCGATGAAATTTAGTTATATGCTAATAAACTTAAAATAAAACCAAAAATACTCGATATTTAAAAAAAAAAACACAATTGGTCATGCATGACCGCGCGTTGGCCGGTTCCGGTATAAAAAGACTATCCTCGAAGGGCGAAAATGTACACCAGCACGCGGGCGGTCAAAGAGTTTTCCCATGGGTGGCGGAGACGAAGGATAAAGACGGCCACTCCAGAGGGGTTGGGGGCAGGAGGCAGGCTTCCAGAAAAGGAAAGAATAAAACCATCCGTCAGGATCTTCTCCCGTACGTGTACGGGACGCCGGATGGCCATCCCTTTTGACCGGTCATCCGCCAAAGAGAACCGTAAGTCCTCCCCTCGCCCTTAGGCTTCGCGAGACGAGCGTCTCGAGTGTTCCGCCAAAACGGTGGTTACGCTTCGCAAGGCGGAAGAACAACCGGAACCTCTTTCGAATACGAGGAAAAAGGGCGACTGGCCGATGGCAGGCGTGCCATTTTTCCTCCATCGATTCGCGCGTGAAATAAGATATATACGCGTGCGCGAAGCGAAACGGTCGTTTTATCCCTCCTTTCGATCGGCTCGCCTGGTCGAGCAGACAATGCCGGTTTTTACCTCGCATTTACGTCGAATATACACGAGCATCCGAGTAAGGACATTTCGAATCTACCCCGACGCAAAGCGGTCTCGCGTTGTAACGCAAACGGCGAGAACTAATCTCTCCAAGGGCCGTTAGACCTCCATCTAATTTACAGCCCAGGAAAATCATCCGTACGGGCTCCTTGAGCGGCAAATCGCAGAGTGTAAGCGCACATAATCGACTTCCTTTCTCGCGATAAGGAGACGGACGTCGGGAACGACGCTTGATAGCCGAAAAAGATCGTTAAGCACCGACGATAAAGTACGCGGGTTACACGTACAGCTAACCACCCTCTAAGAAGCCTCGAGTCGGGAGCAACGTACCGATACGTCAGATTTAAGAAAGCGTGGAACGCTCCGCATTGCGCGCACGGCCCACAAGTTAGATCCCGCAGGAGCCGCTGGCATCTGCGCGCGTAATTAAAACGAGGCCCGATCGCGCGGCGGGCGGGGGTGGAAAATGGAGAGACGGCCCGGAATACGAGGGGCAGGGTGCGGTACGGTTAGGTCGTTAAGCGCCGGTGATAAAAGTCGAACGAAGTCGGACGATCGAGAGGTCCATCCGCGGCAGACCCTAAAACTATCCTGTTATTTATGACCCGCCGTGGTGCACGGCCCGGCGTACCCGTATATATCTCCGCGGCTCCGAAACGAGTGCGCCGATTCGGGATTCGTTCGCAGGTGTCTTCTCATCGGGGACGTTTATGACTTCGGGATTATGGCCGGCTGGAAATTGAGAGCGGCGGGTCATGCGGCACGCGTGTTTTTGATCGTTCGCCTTAACCTCGCGGCGGGATACGCCAAAGGGAATCCTCGCCGATGGAGACCTATGGACGACGGCCCTTCGCTGGCCCGATTTCCACCCTCCTCGCTTCTCGTTACCGACCCCTCGATGCAACCAACGGCATTTCCGGCGAAGGACCGATGAATCGCCGAATGGGCCCCGGGTACTTTGGGAAATTGCGACCGATTCTCGCCGGCAAACTCCGTTTCTCAGGGCGTTCGGGAATACACTTTGAATCCGGGGCCACGGATTCGTCCGGCTGGATTAAATTAAACTCGAGGAAGAAAATGTCCGTTGGAGATCGAGTTGACAACGGTGGCCGGCTATTTTTGATCCTGCGGAGTCTCGAGGAACTTCTCGGTATCGCCGTTGGAAGATGTTTATCTCACCCGGGCTTTGAGTTTTCCAGCGAAATCACGTTTCGATCGTTTATCGCGGTAGTTCCTCGATAGCCGTGGCGAATATTAATATCGGATTGAATATTTCGTATGGAAATTTTGATAGATACTTTGATGGAGCATTTTAAACGTCGAATTTTCTAGGGCGCTGTCGCTTACAAAAATTCGATCCGGTACCGATTTGCCGGTTGGACAGGATACTCGGATTAATTTAATATTAATTGCGATGATCGTGCGGGAAACTTTGATCATTGGTTTGATTCGCGCGAGTTCTGAAAGTCTCGTCGGAGTTCGATTTTGTCGGCGGCCTTTGCCTGAAGCGAAGTCGAATTAGGACTCCGCGGTGAGCGCATCGCGTGACTTTGGCCCTCGAAGATGGCGATTCTACGACACGCAGATGGTATCGTGGCAATTTTTAAGGTTACTCGCCTCGAGGAGGTTGACGCCGAGGAGGGTGGCGATTACTGGCCGACTTGCTGCTGCTCAGGACTGTTGCGTATTTCGCGTGACGTCCATCTCTCGGCCCCTAACCAAGAGCTATTAGACTCCTCGTAATTTACACGAGATCGTTTTCCACGCTGCTGCGCGATCGTTTTACCTGTCGCTTCCACCTCGCGCCACGCGTCTACTATGTTTCACTCGAACATTCGATCTTTTTCAATGGCGAGGGTAACCGCCAACCCCGCTAGGAGTTTGATCAAAATTTGTCACGTTCGGGGCTTATTTATAGAAGAATGATTTTTATACAGGCGGATCTGAAGCATCGATGAATCTATCGGAAAGTCGAAAAAGTCACGACGCATTTTTCCGACGGATGTCTTTGAGAAATGGAAGATATGCGTCAGGAATATTACTCGAACCCAATGTATCCGTTCATCGATCTTTATAAATTTTGCGCTAGACTCGGAATCGATAGTTGTCTTTGTCGGGATAAATGAAGGGAATTTAATATTTCAGTATTTGGCCATAGGTGTTTGCGAAGCGAGTTCGTTTTTCTCGTATTCCCTTTGCAGTATTATGGACGTGCGCTCGTACGTACCGAGCATTACGCTTGGGAATAGCCGATTGATACAGCTTTTTTCCCCTCCCGACATCGTCCTTCGACACCACACGAATACCGTATACTTCGTGGCTCGAAATCCGTCGAAGGATTCAGGCTAAACGATCCTGACGATAACTTCTTTCGAAAAATTCGAGAAGCAGGAGGAACCGCGAGGTTACGAAACGCAAGAATGAGCGAAGAGAGCAACCGCTTCTCGACATGTAAACTCGAGTAGACTTCTATACCTCGTTTGCTTCGTGCGGGGCTTTAAATAAAGCGATAAATTCAACCGGTAGAGAGTGGGCGTGGCTCGGCCCCTTGGCCCTTAAGTAAAATCACCGTTGAACTAGAAGAGGAGATTTATACGGCGTCTAAATCGGTAAATAGTTTCACGGTGGGTAATCCATTTTGCTCTAAGACGCGCCCGCTTCTCCGCGCGGGGAGCGGAAAGGAAGGACGAACAAGGGTAGTTTTATGCCCGTCGAGACTCACCGTGAAAGACCATTATATTCATTAGCGAAAGTGTCACCTAAATGCAGCCCTCCGCCGTTTGAAGCGGACTTCAAAGCGCTAATTGCGAGAGGGTTAATTGGAAAGGATAATCCCCCGCCGGTGATTTAATTCTAAACGGACGATCGTACTTATAAGCGGAAACGCAAATTGAGCGCGTGTCTTATCTCACTCGAGGTGTACTTAAAGAAGCGATCGCGCAGAGATTCGTCCGAGAAACATGGAAAATACGAAGGTAGTCCGTCACGGAGACGTGAAACGCGGATGCATTTATCGCGTAATCAAAAGCATACTTTGCGACACCGGCCGCAAAGTGATTATCAACAAGGGGGTTCTCGCCCATGAATTAATTCTAAAGAGATGATCCTACGGGATAACAAAAGCATTTCTCAGAAGCGTTCTCGCACAGCTCTGAGCATACTTGGAGGAGTGGATCGTAATAAAGCGTTCCTCGATCGTGACTCGGCTTCCGCTATCGGAAAGTGGAACGGTGCATGCGACCACATTTTTGTCACGTCCGAACGATGAAAATTTCCAATTATCGCGGCCCGTGTATCGGCGGAAAAACGTCCCGCGAGCGTCATCGCCGGTTACCGTCATGTTTTCCGCATTAATTGCCCGATTCGAGGGACAAACGAGTACCGCGTGCGAATTTGAACACGGGTTCGAAAGTAACCCCGGATGTTAACTTTAACGAGATACTCGCCGTTTACAAATAGGGATAGGTTTGTTACCGCGTTGTCATGCGCCAGGCGGATCCGCAAGGTGCAGGGATTCCGGGAAGATTAATGCTCCGGAAGATGTACAGCGGCTTTCAAATGATGATAACTCACGGGGACTGGAAGGCCGTCGCCGCGGAGCAGGCCGCCACTAAATTGTTCTCAGGGCGGAAAAGAGGATATGTCGACCTACTCGTTAACTCGCGCCGCCCTTTAAACGAACCGATAGATTCACCGAGGGCTCGTCGCTTATACGTCGGTTATTAGGTTATCGATCGATAGCCTTCGTATCGTCCATCCTGGCTACCGGCCACTTGCGCGTGAAAATATTTTTCGGCCAGAGGTTTTTTTGCACGGTTTCGCTTTAATAGCGATACTTTGATACGAGACGAGCTGCGGTGATACGTAGCAAAATCCCTACCAATGCTCGTGATTGACGATTTAAAATAATTATTTAAGTCGAATTTTTAAGTGGAAAGAATCGGAGAAGATTATTTCGAAACAGAATTTCCAGCTCGAATTACCGGTAAAGCCTGAGTAAAAACGGCGGATGGTGGGGGGAAAAAACGGTAAAGCTGATATTTATTCGTTTTCACGCAGTTCCTCAAATTCCAGATAAATACGGTAGAATTAATCGTAACAATAAAGCTTTGACGCGTGGGCCGTGAATGTCCCAACACGCGCGATACTCGTGTACGGGAGTATTCGAAATTACCAACGATTTATGGAGCATAACTAACGTAGAAATCCAGGAATGTAACCGCCGCGGTGCTTATCGAGCCTAAGGATTTTAAATCCACGGAATCTCTCCTGACTTTAGTTGGGCGTACGAGCGACTTTGCGAAATCCAGGTTGCGTCTATCTTGGTTGTGTTTCCTTTGAAAATAAGCCAGGCATCTCGTTTACCACTTATGCGGAGATATTTTCCGAGCATCGGCCAGAAAGCATCGCTTTCGACTCGCGGATCCAACCGCTCGCTTTTGATTAACCCATTCTATCACGATTCGTTTTTAAAACATTGCGATGAAAAATGGAATTTTTCTTGACTTCGTTGTTCGGCGATCGGCAGAGAAACTTGCGCTTTCGATATCGAAACCATGGGTTACCGGGCGACAACGATATTTACTTCGCACGTTTATGTCGAGTGTTCTCATTACGAATACATTCCGATATTTCTAAACTCACGACCAGTTGGACTTGTAATTTCATCGGAAAGGCCAACGTTGCTGACTCGCAATAAATAAAGTGGATAACGACAAAGAGCGAGGTTTACTCGGTCTTTGGTGCATTCGTCACGGCATAACCGATGGAAAAACGCGTGGCTCGCCACTGGCATTGCGGGCGGGTGGGCCGTTAATTAACGTGGCGGACGATAAGGACGTTATCACCCGACCAAGTCGAAGAAACCGACGGCAAAGGGGCGCACGAACGAGTCGCGTGGAAAACGATACGCCGATTGCGGGACTGTGACGGGTGGAAAAAAAAGGTGACCTTATTCCTCGAACCTTAAGCTTCCCCTCTTCATAACGGAAGCCTCGTTCTGCTCGTGGACGAATTGGAAATATTGACAAGGAGATACGCGCGTCCCGTTCGTTCCGAATTGAAAGCGTTCGGGGGAGTTTTTGGCATTGTCGTAACGCGTTACGGGCTTCGATCAGGGTAGCTTTGAGGATATCCTCGGTTATGCTCGCAGCACCAATGCTCGTGCAACGTTTTTACGATCAAGCGCCTGCGCATATATCTCGTACCGCATATCGCGCGCTTGTCGAAGCTGGTTCATCTTACGGAGAAGAGAAACGATGGAAATACATAACGCAATTTTTGCGTCGCATCGCGTTATATTTCTACCAGAACATTTATCTCTCGGGGAATCAATTTCGTGTATTTCGTAAGAACGTAATGTCTTACATATCCGCCTCCATTGGCCCCGACCCGCTTCCCTGCTGCTCGTACTCGATGCTACGGGTTTATTCTACTGGAATCGAAACTCGCGAAAACGCAAAGCCAGATATCTATAAGGGGGCGCACTTCCGGCATAATATATCCGCGAGACGCAGGAAGATGTCTGCATAAAATAAGACGTCTTTGAAATCCGCGATATTACCTAAAGGGGAATAAGTCCGTGGAAACGTGGCCGGTAGGTGGAGGTAGCCGAGAGCTCTCACGTCCCGCCGTCATTTTTCAAGGGCGATTTCGCGCTACGGAAATATACGGGGCGCTTGATAAGCAGCTCATTAAATCCCAGAGCCATTTTCGATTAACGTCCCGACTCCTTCCTCTCCGGCCGGCGTTATCATAATTTCGCAGCAAAGCGCCGGGGACAATTATTTCGTATAAAGATCTAAGCGTTGGGCGACGCGCGCCAGAGGAGACGCAGGAGACGGAGGAGACGGCACGTAGAGAGCCCTAATTTCCATTGTTTCTCACGCCGGAACCGCATAGAAGCTCGGATTCGTATATACGCGCACACGTGTGTACGCGTGTACATACGCGAAACACGAGTCCAGAAATGACTTCCACCGGTACGGAGTAATAGCTCTGCCGGACGGTAGATTAAAACGCTCGCGGGTTTTGGCTGTCGCCGACATTTTGCCATCGTTTATGCGCTCCTCTCCCCCCCCCCCCTCCTACTCTCTCTCTCTCTCTCTCTCTCTCTCTCTCTCCCTCTGTGCATGCACTTCCGCCGCGCGTGTCTCTGTGAACACGTCAGGTTTGCGAGTGACCTCGGCAAAGCCGGGCGCACTTTCGACCACCGGAGAAACATGAACTCGTTGTAATGAACCGTTGAAGCTGCCCGGAAGCTCAGCCCCTGCCCATCCCACCCATCCCCCGGCGGCCCGTTATTCCGTTTCCTATCCCCTTTGCAACCCGCGTCATTGTACCAAGTATTTCGCGAAGGAACATGGAGCACGTCGATTCAATTACGCCATGATAATACGTTTGTTCATTCTGGAAAAGCTCCATTCGTGTACAAAAACGTGGAACAACGTTTGATAAATTACGGGGGGAGGAGGGGGCAGAAAAAGGAGGGTGGAAAAGGGTAAATTGCAATAGCTAACGAAGTGTATTTTTGGAAGACCGAAAAAGACGATGGTTCGTAGGAAGCCGGAGGTAAAGGACGCTTTTTAAAACGGATTAACCGACGCGAAAGGAGGTCGGCGCAGATCGTAGGATAAATCGTTAATTTTGGAGGTCGGATTTGGCTCAGGGGGGCAAGTCCTAAAAAGTACGAGCGCGAAACGCGGAATGGAGAGCGACGCGCGTCGAAACGTTCCCCTCTGCACGACGATAAATAGCCGAACGCGAGGAATGTCGTAGGTTCGTTCTCGGAATAGAAGAAGCAACGTATTCGGCGTCGAATTCGAATTCGTCGTGGCATAAGGAATCACAGCTGAATCGTCCCTGAGTGCTGAAACGGCGGTGTACGTTTGAAAGGAGTTTTCAGAATCTTGTTCTATCAATAGAGAAAGCGCGAAGCTCGCGACCATTATTAAAGTCACGGTAAAACTCCCCCTCCCACCCCCCACCACCATCTCCCCCCCCCCGGCCCCTCGAATGGGAAGGCGGTGTACTTTATTTGAAAGCGCAGAACCCCAGGGCTAAAGATCGTCTTCGCTGTAATTGGATTCGCGAGTGAATTATACGCGACCATATTCATGCTCGCGGAGCCCCGCTTTCTGTTTGCTAAAATCTGACTCTACTTCCGCGAACGAAATTTATTCTCTCGAACGAAGAATCGTGCAGCGCGACGTACAGCTTTTTTTTCCTTCGCCGTTTCGCGATCTTCCCAGCTTTCGTTTTTCGCCCGTGCACATTTGTTTTGCTCCCTCTCCGTCCCGCGACAAGACGAATCGGAGCCTTTTAGATGCGAATGTTAGGTAGTTTAGGGATGCAAAATTGCCGATTTCTAGGCAATTGGATTCCTGTTCGAGAGGATGGAAATTAATAAAAAATGGAGATCGTTATGCCCCGAATGTAAAGTTTAACGGACCAGCGAAACATTGTCGATAAAAAAGATTTAGATCGCGTACACCTTGTAATGCTACGTGCCGTTAGGATTAGAGATTTATTTGCCATCAGAGGTTTTGTATCGCGCACGTATATTTTTTGGCGCAAACGTCCGTATGCGGTAGTCGACATTCGCGAGGAAAATTGTAGAAATTTATGCGTGAGTACGAGACGCGCTGGAGATACGAAGTTACGAGCTTGTAGGAACTTTGGAGCGCATTCGAAGTGCGCGAAAATACTTTGTCATCCGGCAGAATTGGGGTGCAATCTCGAGAATTCCGCGCCCGACGCCTCTAGATTTGCTCGCCCCGAAAGCCGCGCTCCGCTCGTGCGTGCAATTCTGCGTATCCGAGAGGGCTTTGATCGGTCTCCACGCCGATCTTTGATTCGGAATATCCGACTCGATGGGGCACTTTTTTATTTTTTATTTTTTTAAAGAAACGCGAAACTTTAAAACCCAGCTGCTCAATTTTAGTAATCGAAAACCTCGTGAAACGAGATGAATATAAACGGCAAAACGTATCGATCCGATCGACCAATTACTCATTCGGAAAACAGAGTTTATCTCCGATATCGATAATTGATATAACGAGCCTCGTGATGCAGTCGTAATTAAATCGCGAGGCTCGGATATGCTGGCGGGCCGTGTGATGTAGATCAAAACATTTTTCCATCCTCCATCGACACGGGTAGAGCGTAATTCGTGTAATGGATCTTGATGTTAAATATCGTCGAGCCCTACGCGGGGCTGTTAACGGTTACATTAACGCGCTGAATTTCGTTCCCCTTTAATTAGCACATTCAGGGTATAAATAACGGCTGTGCTCGATGCGTCACGTGTAGCGTGGAATATCGCTTTCATAATCTGCGAATATTCCGTTTGCGCACCGCGCATCGAGAGTGCTCGATCGGTGCGTTGTTCGCCGAGCGAATTTAGGATAATTCTCGCATAAAAGCCGAGGGGCATCCTCGCGCAATCCACGACCGAAAAGTAATTGCGCCGCGTTCGACGATTCTCCCAAAGTCTAACTTCTCCCTGTTAAGGTCGTCGATGAGAATTTGCTGAAAGGCCGATTTCCAGGGCGGGCGCATTATGAAATTGCGAGGTTCCGTTTGACAGAGTCGTCGCTTTCCAGCTTTGGCCTCTCCGGGAGACCGGCGATTTCTTCCTCCGAGGAGTATGGCGTAATGGCCGATAGAACCAGCAGTGTACCCTCGGCTATCCGCGAAGAGAAATAGACCGGCCTTGTTTCTATAGATAGACAGGCGAGGAGAGGACTGGAAGTCGACCGCTAAATCGCGGCTTTCCATTTGTTGGCAATAGGGAGAGGCCGTGGGAGCGAGAGCGAGAGAGAAGGCTAGAGAGAGAAGGGCGAAGGGGGTGGGGAATATCGGGCAGATTAATCCGCCGTATTAAATTTCTGTTTAATTAGTTCGTGCATCAAGCTCCTCTGTGGGGCAGTAACTCAGTCCCGATGCTTAGACCGGCGCTTCAACCGTCTCGGAGTAGCTCCCATTGCCTATTTGGCTCCCCTCGGACTGTCATCCCGTCGGAACGTCGAGATCACTTCCAAAAATATCGTCGCTAATTTATAAACAAAGCGGCTCATCCCTTTTTCGATTAGCTTCCATTATTCGCTTACGAAGGATATCGGCAAAATTGCTCATTACGGTAATGCTACCATATTCAGCTATTTTCCCAATAATCTTCGATATTTATACATAGTATTGTATGCGCAATACGAAAACTTCGAAAACCCCCGAGAGCTTTGAAATCGAAGGGATCCGCGCTTCCATCCGCTAATCTTATCCTCGAGTCTTCCGTATTAAATTTCCGTTTAATTAGTTCCCGCATCAAGCTCCTCTCCCAGGCGATAACTTAGTCCCGATGCTTAGACCGACACTCGAACAGACTCCAAACCCTCCCCCCCGCCGCCGCCCCCCGCCAGGGACATTTTAACGAGGCCTTTCATCTACCTGTCACCCGCAAAGCCCGACTGTCCCTTTTCGAAAATCGAGCGGTTCGCGGTGACGTGCCGCCTCGCCATTACGAGCTGCCATTTGGCCATTTCAGCAGGTCCCACCAGGCCGAAGGGCGCGTCTCACTCGAAGGAACCCGACGGTGAGCTAATTATTATATTAATATACATATA
>JBCFXI010001293.1:0-62591 GCA_038496175.1 Ampulex compressa | reverse complement strand
TATATATATATATAGATACACAAAGATGTACAAAGCGAAGAGTTGAGTGTAACGGAAGGACAGTTTTATAGTCGACTTTGTCTCGTCCATTATATAAGACTTTATATAAGAGCCAAGAACGAAACCCCAAAGTTAAGCGGACAAATTTCGTGGCCAACGAGGAGAGAAAGATTTGCAAATTCGAACTCGGCCAAAGTTCTGCCGGGAGAACTAATTATTCGTGCCGGAATGTCGCTTCTGATTATAATAGCCGCGGCGTACCGCTGGCTTAATTCGATCTTCTTTAAGGGAAGCAACCGACGACGCAGTCGAGAGAGATTATTTTCCTAATTTCTGGATATCGTTTGTAACCCTTAAACCAGGAGCAGTGATATATCATTCTCCATTGCGTAATACAACCCTAAATACTATAAATCTATAGATTACCATTACGTGAAGCATGCGTTAAATATGAACACTGCGATTAAAACGTACTTATATATAATGTACCATTAACACTAAACCTACCAGTCATTTTCTGGATATATTCATGTACAGCATATATACACTTACAGAGAAAGAGGACTAAAAAGGGAGATCGACAGATCGATAAAACGATTCACACTTCGTGGTAAAATCGTGGAAAATCTCAAAAATGCTCCTCTGCGAAGTCCAGCAATTTTTCCAAGAAACCGCTGATCGGTCATTTTGCCAGCTGCGATAGATTCAGTGTTAAAAAACTGGACCTCTGTTTAATATAAAAATCCTCAATTCCGCTTTGAATAAATATAGTGAAATACTATTGCTATTGGGTTAGAATTTTGTTATTAGACTTTAGTGGTAAAAAGTTGGATAGTCAGGTTTATATGATATGTGTCAAATGACTTAGTTTAGTTAATCGTTGGACTCAAGCTAAACTCTAGATTACGTTGCGTCACGAATTGAAAAACGAATTATAAGTCACAGCGCTAGGCCTATGGAAGCTGACATTCGGAGGATTAATTTATCGAGACCCCGAACTTTCTCAAGAAGAGGATTCTCTGCGTTGCCGAATCGGCGAAAAACGCTTAAAGTGGGGTAAGAACTTCCTTTCGGCAAAGTTTCTTTTAACATTATCATATATCTTAGAAAATCTTTTTATGATTACGGAGCGAAATGTGTGCTGGAAAAGAAAATCTGTCTTAGATATTCGAGATGGTGAATTATAAAAAGTCCTCCTAAATGTTATGTGTAAATTCTGCAATCATAAATATAACACGAAGATTAAGCAGATTAGGACAATAATAAAGCAGCTCTTCAATAATATCATTCAAAAAGCCTGTAAAAAGAATCCATTGCCAAGTGTAAAGTCGCTATCCTTGCTATTAAAATAATTGTGTAGAAAAATACAATTTATGTTTTAAACAGCATTTTCTCTGTTCTGCTCATTGCAAAGATGTGAAAAAAAAGAAAAGAAATAGGCTTTTTCACCCAATGAAATACATAATGATTAATTTTTTCCCAGATTTTTTACTTGCTAAAAATAAAAAGAGGCTTGCAAAAAATTCGGATAATGTATAAATACTGATTTTGCATTGAAATTATTCACTAAGCACCTTCATGTTTTTATACTGTTTGTGTCTCGTTATAATTATTAACGCTTCCTCTTTTTCAGATGCTTCAAGGTAACGGAACATAGTTTAAGAAATGTTAAAAAACAAATATTCATTTATATTATTATTTTAGTTTTTCGTGTGTTCTCATATTGATATTTTTACAATTTTAACAGACGCTATTTGTGTAAATTTGTTTTCAGTTTTGGAAAAGAAATCAGTGTATCCAAAGAATTTTAGGATTTTATACAACTCGAGTATACAGTCAAGGATTCTAAAAAAAATCGCAAATATGCACTGCGTTTGATAATATATCCCCAATTTCTTTCTAATTACAAAAAAAATATCGCTTAAACTGCAAATTACATTTCACGCTATAACTACGCTAGTAAATAAAGTAACGGTTTGATACTTGGCAGGAAGGATCGTCTTTGAGGACCCTATCGACTGACGTACTCAATTTGAGTTACTGGTACTTTTATCTTGTGCTATTCGGTCATACCCTCTCTCAAATAGACGAAAAACCCCAACAAAAATCTCGATGTACGACATTCAACAGTAATTCATGATGGTGTAATGTGAATCGCCGTAGTTTCAAACATTTTTTGAAATACGACATGGAGCAGAAAAAAGAATACGGCTTGAATTTTAGAAAGATCGATGCGGTATTTCTGCGATGAAAAAAGTTGTAACGAACAGGAAACAGAATGCTACAATAGGCAGTTGTAAATAAAGCACGGCTGATATACTGCAGTTGCCAAAAGTTTTGAACCGGCGGGGTAAAAGAGCGATGTACAACAATATAAACAAATTCTGGCATTCTGGTTGCTACACAATCGCTATTAAAAGTTGTGTACCGATGGAACATGCAACGGCCATGTTTAACAATACTGGAATATATCGATGCCCGATAAGCTCAACATCGATTATAATCTCATATTACATTTTATGTTAGCTTATAATTTTCGTAAACTTGGATCGACGAAAAAAAAAAAACAGAATAATAAGATATAATAGAATAATATATGAAAAAGAACTGCGGAGAGTCCAGAAATAATTAACATGGAATAAATTCCTCAGAGTTCAAATCATACGATTACCAGTAAGATATAGCAAACGTACACAATTTAATTATTGTTACAATTTAATTGTAACAAATGAAAAACGCAAATAAACAAAGATACATCAATAATTAACAGGCTTTAATTTAGTCGAATAATATTAAAATGCATTGTATAACATCAAATAGCAAGGTGAACAACTTTGGGATGCGGGCGTATATAACATTATAATTTACGTAGCCCTGTGCTGTACATTTACGAGTGAAATAATTACTCTCTTCTATGAGCGAACAGTATCAAATGGCTTATCATGTTTACACCAAAAACGGGTTCACTGTATAGCCTAGGGTAAAGTTTCTACAATTCGTGCGAAAGGATTAAATTTCTGGAGAGAGGACGATTTAACAGAACCTACCGGACGTTACGTCGAGCCGAGAAATTAGATTTCATTGGTCACGTAACCTTAATACACATTTCAGAATATTAAATTCTACGCGAGTCTCGTTACTCGGATTTAATTTGATAAAAGTAATAAGTTTATCGAATTTATGCCGGTAGCACAGCGCAGGATAATATTACGCAAGATGCTCCCTTAGAAAATTCAGAGACGACGAATATCGCTCGGATGGTCAAACATATTAGTTTATTTTGACTACAATAAGCGCATACGTGATTGGTGAAGCACGTTAGGAAGATTATATTTTTATAAATATCAATGTCCGTAGCCTTGTAATTATTTTATTTCCAACATTTAATAAAGTCAGCAGTACAATACACTGTCAACTTTGAGAACGCATTTAAATTAATTAAAAATGAAATCCAAATCTATTATATCCAAAGCAGGCAAAGTGTATGCATTCCTGCACGAGAATTATTATCGAAAAAAGTATCCCCTTCAATTCTTCATTATTCCATATCTCATAATATCTCATATTAACCAAATCCAGCTAACGCAGGTCCAATGCAGCCTTCAATTACAAAACCGTTAGTATCGACAGCTTTTCATGCTTAATCCGGCGCAGAAAGCTCGTGTTTTTGAAATACCAACAAAATAGAACGTCCAAAAATCCCTTCAGCTCGTAGTACCAAGCTTTTCCCTTTCGCGAAAAACGAGCAAAGGAAAAAAGTTTCAGCACGCAGCAGATGGCCGCGCAAAGCGACTTGATCGATTTCACCAAACATCGAGCCCGCCGAGCAATTAAACTTTACTGACCACAAACGTTTGCCCACACCTGCGTTCCACTATCAGAAATCATATTGACCCATCGAGGGGAACGCATTTCCTCACGTCGATGGACCTCGTCTGATACATTAAGCATGCGCAAACCTCGTCAAGGTTACTGGAAGACTAATTAAAACCCAGAATAATTCCCGTAACCATAGATCCGCGCGATAAAAAAGCCCACGTTCATACGTGGCCCGATATTCGGAAGCCTCGGAGTCTCATACGTCGAAGGATAAAAAGCGAGGAGCCGCGAGGAATATCGGCGACGAGAACATTTTCCCTCGCATTCGACGAGCCAGGAAAAAGGGTTTCGATCGAATTCACTCGGAGCGTCAGCCTCCGCCGGGCAATTAGACTTCACTGGCCACGAGTGTTTACCTTCGCCTACGTTTCAATTTCTCGAGCCTGACAGCGGGGACCCATCCTGAAATCCTGAATATGCATACAGGTATATACGCATCTGGATCTAATTCCATTCCCGCAAACGCGCATCGATGCAATTCGGCGGAGTCGACATTCGCGGATATGCAAATCGGCGATGTGCCCCTTCCCTGTCCTCCCCCCCCCCCCCCTTGAGCCCCTTCCTCGTCCCCCTTTCTCCCAACTACGAGAATGGAGCTTTGTTCCGCCGAATCGGCCGATCGTCTCTGCTCTTTCCTCGAATGATCGTGCGCTATCTGTGGTTTACCTTCGAGCAGCCAATTTCAGGCGCCACCGCGTAAGCCGTTTTGTTCGTTGCGTCAACCGAAAGCGCGAGAACTTCACTGGGTTGTCTCTTGTTCTTGGAAAATCACCGTATTGGGATGAAAGGGAAAGAAGAATTGTACAATGGGGGTATGATATTGATTTATACGAGATTTTCCGGGGTATTAAGAAGTCTGTTTATTGAAGTCAATTCTAGAGATGAATGATAATTCTTAACGGAATAGATCATTTCAGGCGCCATAGTGTGAGTCGTTTTGTTCGTTGCGTCAACCGAAAGCGCGAGAACTTCACTGGGTTGTCTCTTGTTCTTGGAAAACCGTACTATTGGGATGAAAATGACAGAGACATTATACAAGCGGGGTATAATATTGAGTTATGCGAGATTTTCCGTGCTACTAAAAAGTATGTTTTTTGAAATCGATTTTAGAGATGAATGATAATCATTAACGGAATAGATAATTTCAAGCGTCGAAAACTCGAAAACTTCACATGATTCCTTCTTCATCTTGAAAACTCATTGAATTGCAACGAAAAGGAGAGCAAAATTATACGACAATGAGCAAACGGGTTTGCATAAGCGACTGGCTAGCGATGAGCCTGCGCGATAATTTAGAAGATTTATAGAAGTTGGATTGTTATCCAGCTTATCTCTCTTTAAGAACTTTTACTCATACATTAGAAGTAATCTGTCAAGTTATACGACATGTGTAGCGTCACTAAAAAACCTGTTCATTAAAAATCACTCCAGACATAAATTGCAGTTGTTAACTAAATAATAACTGAATAACAAATGAGTCGGTATATTTCCTTAAATATAACGAAGCGTAAAATTACCCTTTGCGTTGATACCTGTTTAAAATTGTATCGATGGAAATAAGGCTTTGACTTAACGAGTTAGCAGCGGATGCACACAATTTACATACTTGAGTACAGCCATCGGTACAATTATAAATTAGGTTCGCGCGCTGATCACCTGCAAAACACGTTTCAATAACGTAAATCCCAACACACTTTTCTATATGCATATAAGCATCTCCATTTATATCATCGGATATGCCACAAGCCCCCCATTTTTCGGCGCCATGTACGAAACAGGAAGCTCAGCTTCCTTTGATTTTGCTCCATAACACATTTACTTACAATGCAATTTACATACATATTACCTTGTAGTAATCGGCCTCACACATATCGTATTCATTGCCGTATACCATTAGTTGTACCACCGCATGTATTCCCCTAATTTGTATTACTTGTATAGCGCTAACACACTCAACCGTAACACGGTACCCCTGGACAACATCGCGCGATGGTTACTTGTGATTAAAACGAGTCCCGCACCAGAATACTGAATTCTGTCCGGAAATAGATATTTAACTAGACAATACACCTAAGCTCGCGGCTTTACAGTGATATAATCGTGCATAACCGACTTTTTCGCATCGCGCCCGGGGCGACATTACTCTGTTATTTTAAACTAAATATCCGCCGCACAAACGATGCGTATACACTGCGCGCAGGACGAATGATTCAATTTCCCGGTTAAATACCGGCCGCTATAGCCAGTGTAAAATCAATGTAATTTATCTCTATATTTGCGCGGCAAACAACATTGATATTCTCTCTGTACGCGCGATCCGCGAATAAGTTTCGGGGACTGATTTGTTGGGGACGTTGTCCAGGCGTAGGCGCAATGTGAAAACACGTCGTTCCCGTGTAGCGACGATCATTAATTACGCCGTGCCGAGATTTACCGGCGGAACGAAAGCTGAAGGATCCGTTATAAAAGCTTTAATTCGGGCGTACGCCCTGAATCATGTTTGATTTATCGTCCTCGCAATGCGGAAAAAGAAAATCCGATCGGGCCGATCGACAAATAGGAATCCGAATGACAGGAAGTTCCGCGAGTTATACGGAGTGATAAATCCTGAAGTTCCATATGACCGGCCTCGAGGAATGCGTAACACGTTGAAATTTGCTGGAAAGGCAAAACCTCGAGTCAAGTGCCTCAAATTGGCCGCGCAAAGATGAAATGTGCCGATTTTATTAAACCTTTCAATGCTGAAAAGTTTCGACTTGAATATCGCGACGTTAGCCGCTCTGTGCGGACCGATGATCCAAGCTAGGATAAAGTAATCGAATTCAATTTTGTATAAAGCTACACCGTGAATAGTTACGTTCAAAGCTGGTTGTTTAATATCGTAGGATACGAGGATCGCGGGATGAGTGTGCACGTATGAGAAAAGAACGCGAGTTGCATGAAGAGCGCAGAAAATCAGGGCGTGTAATTTTAGTGTTGATTGCTTTAAATTTTCGCTATTGTTATTCTTATTCTTTGTTCCTGTTGCGGGTATGTGAAACTAGTCTGGTGTGAGAGTGAATGAATATTTTAAAGAGTATAAGTGCGTGCGACCGAAGGAAGAGTGTTTGGGCTATAAGGCGATGAAAGAAGAGCGATTGAGAGAGAGTGCACGGTTTAGTTTTAGGTAACACATAGTTTCAAGGAATGCACGTGGTCGATGCGTGTGAAAACGATTACGAGCAAGAGAAGGTGCAAAGACACCAGGAGAAAAGGGCGTAAACTAGTAAAGAACAGAAAGCAGTAGAGATCGGAGAGCAGAAGAGAGCAGAGAGTCGTAGAGAACACAACAGAGTACAGAGAGAAGAGTCAGAATCACAGTACAGAATCAGAGTCAGAGTACAGAGAATAGTGTTGGTTACAGATAGTAGACAGAGATAGACAGCAGATCAGAATCACAGAGCGGAGCGTAGAGAGCAGGGTACAGAGAGAAAGAGGAGTCAGAGTCAGAGTCAAAGAGCAGAGTAAAAGGTTAATAGAGTCAGAGAGCGAGAGTAAAGAGCTAGCGTATAGAATAAGACTGTATCCTGCTAATATTAATAAATCATCTTCACTTATCAACACAAGTCGCAGGCGAAAAAATACTCGAATCCAACTATCGCCATCATTTCAAATCGAAAAATCCTCTTCTTTCCCACACTATTAAATTCCGCTAAATTTACTGCCCTTCGCAATTAAATCAAACCTTATATAAAACTTCACGCAATGCAATATCCCGCAATATTCTATATCGATCAGCTGCGTTTACTGAAACAGAGACACGATGTCTCCAAAGGTATAAATGTCGTACGCGTTGCAGCCTTGCAAAGCCTCGTATCCCGATACTTACTCCTATTTCCTTATTCGATGCGCTGGATCACGCCTATTCCCCCACATTACGACCGTGTTCTTTAATTTCCGGAGTGTTCATAACGAGCGACGATTACACGAGAGAAGGCTCCGCAATTTTTGCCCCGAGGGCAACGGTACGAGCGACGCGAGTGTACGGCAGCCGGAAAGTTCATCGTACGCGCCATGCGGGACACGCGTACACACGTACCTTGCGGTACATGCGAGCATGCAGAGCTATCGGCGGAAAAGCATTTTCCTCAGCGTAGGAAATTACGGCCCACTCGTGCTCGCGTCAAAATAAACATCTCCCTCTTTCCTCCTTTTATTAAGTGCTCGCAGCGGAGACCTCGATTGCGCCTAGAGGGCAAGAGGGAACGAGGGCGATATTCCCTCTTTTTTTTTTTTTTTTTTTTTTTTTCTGTACGTCCCGCTCGTTTTTCACACCCGCGTAATATCGCCCTTCAACTTTGCCAAACTCGTGCGGACCGCGATATTCCAACTTCCCCGCAACCAACCAACCAACCCCTCACCCCCCCCCCTGTCCAACGAGGCCCCTTCCGCGTATTTGCGCGCGCGTGTTCGCCTTTTTTTTTTATCGCGTGTGCCGGCAATTTATTTGGCTGATCGTTCTTCCGAGAGTTGCCCATAAAAGTCGTTACGCCGACCAATCGTGTCCATCGAATCGTTTTGTCCGTCCGATCGAAGTCGTGACGGGACTCCGGTAGGAGGAATGCCTCTCCCTCTCCCTCGCCCGCAAAATGTTGCGGGGTATAAAAAAAAGAAAAAAAAAAAAGAAAAGAGAGGAAGGGAAAAAAAAAGAGGAATCATATCTCACGACATAACGACCGTAGCTTTCGGGATAGGTGTTGCCCGTTTCCATTACGCACGGAGGATCCCACGAAGTTTATTCCTATGTCGATCTCAGCGGAGGGAAAGGATTGAGCGTGCGTTTCGACTTTCGATTTGTATTTCGAAAACACTCCCCCTTGGCACCGCGTTTTATTACTGCACCGTAGAAGGCGTTAATGCCCTCGAGGTGAAGGTTGCTCGCCGGGTCTGAGATGAGATTTCTCCTCGATTCGAGGAGAAAGATCACCGCGATAAGCCATTATGAGATTGAGGGAAACTCTTGAGGAGGTACGAGGGGAATTAGCCTGTCGTTCGAGCTGTTGTCGAGCTCATATAAATTCCATGGTGGTTACAAAGTAATATATGGTTTACAGGCTTTGGCTTAAGTCAACTGTCAACTTCTCTTTATAATTCGATATTTATAAATCTATCCTTGAGTAGTGTATTGAACACGCCTATTTTTTTCTCCTGCCCTGGAGGTTATGAGATTAGGCAGGGAAGAAGAAAATTCAAATTACAGTTGTATTATCGATATTTAAAAGGAATGTCGATTATAAAGGGGCTAAGGAGATGAGTAGATATCGAATATTCTCAACATATAACTGTAATTACTAGAACAGCTAAAAAATCTGCTGTAACTCCTAAACCGATGAGTCTTATGAATCTGCTACGTCGTATAAAAATGACTGACGGGGTATTTTCGAAAAATTTGCATCCTTTTGTCACGGTATATAAATATATAAGTAGATCCATTTACTTTCAAATTAAGTGCCCTTTTTTTCTACATACATTGAAAATGAATTGAGCATTATCTTTAAAGTATATCTCGCAATAATCTCTGGTGACTTTTCCTTTGTGAATGGTTTTAAGGTGAACCACCGTGTATTTTTCCACGCTGCCCGGATATAAGGAGCCGCGAAGGTTTCCCCGATAAGACGTTAAGATTTAATGAAAGTCTCATAGAGGAAAGGGGCTTTCTTTATTTTCTGTGCGCTTATTCGGCGCACATTTACCTAACAAAGCCATCACGCGGATTCACGGCTGGGGACGGAGTCCTCCCAGCCCCCATCAGCCTCCACCCCCTGCTTATTTCATGCGCGATATTCCGTCGGCCGATATTGTACGGGGAAAAGTGTGAAAGCGAGTTCTCGATTAGTTCGGCCAGGAAATTAAAACTGCTATCGAGCCGCTGTGTTAATAAATGCCGGTAAGTTTGTTAACGTACGGCTTTCCTGCCAATTTAAAGTTTCACTTGTTTCAATCGCCCTCCTCGCTATGAGAATAGCACAGACACTCGCGCCTCAGCAGACGTGCGCCCGTCCTTTCGACAATGCTGCATTGAATCGTCCCCTGCCTCTTACGTTAAGGAGAGCACCGACAAATCTCTCTCGTCTACACACTTTCGACGTATGAAGAGATATTTTTGTACTAACCGAAACAGCCTGCTCAACCACTTTTGCCGTTCGATTTGTAAACATCAATTGTGACGAGCGTTTTAATGTCTTTAAGTGTTTAGTATTAAAAACTGTGTTTGTGCATGAAGCACGCTATCAAAGGAATGTGTAAATCTTACTTGATGATTATGTAATTTGGAAAGCCTTCGAATGGTGAAACAAAAGCCTCCTTGTCTCTGATTATTAGAAAAATTCTTGAGATTATATATAATACTTCGGTCTGTAGTAGTAGTTATTAGTTAATCGAATGCATTTTCGTTTGAGTAAATAAGCATCCAATGTAATAAAAAGAAGAAGATAAACGCAGGTGTGTAGTTTTTTTGTATCTTTACATTGCACATGTCGATCATGTTTTTTCTGGAGCAAATGACAGCACGAATCTAATGTTTTTGTCGGTCAAAAAATATATCAAGAATTCTCTGCGGCAAAAAACACCGAAAACTTTCCTCGATAAGGATGTGCGCAAATTACGTTTCCTTTTTTTTTGATAAAAATATACGGAGGATTTTCTTTGGAAAGTATTTTTCTGGATGAAAAAACTCAACCAGTTTCATAAGTATTACCATTTGCGTTAAATTTTTCACTTTTCAATTATCTTCAATGTGAAAATGCACAAAAAATCCGATCTCGATCTTCGAATAAAAATCATCGAGAGTTTTTTTCGCTTAAGATTTTCACGATTTTCCACGAAACGATATCTTACAGTTGGCACTCGAACGAAAGCACCAACTATTTTCTGCGACTAACACCAAACGTATCACCACAAGTCCAATGATAATTTTTTAATTTTATAGAAAAGATTTTAGAAAGATTTTTTATATACAACGTTATCACATCACGCTTTACTTCACCCTGACTTTACGATTTTTATTACAATTTGTATCCAACGTATCTTTGAATATTCATTTCTCTACTGTGTTTTTGTTCAATGAGTAGTATGTTTAACTGGATCCATCTACCGCTACGAGTTTTTTAATCCCTTTGGTAAATTATGTGACAAAATCACTTTTGTTATTGCATTATAATTTTTCTGTATATTATACTTATTGGTACGTATTAAATGTTACATTTTATCTTTAATTTGACACGATTCAAGTTAGTGGTATTTTATAAACCAATCACTCTTATTTCACTCTCGTCGTGATCACTCTTATCTCAAGGACGTCGATTTTCAAGATATTCCAAGTTACCACATTTTTTTCCAGCATTTTCTAAGTCGAATAAACAAACAAATTATAATACTTATTTGGAAAAAATCATTTTGTTCACACACCAAAGTGTACCACGGTGTACATTTCCTACACGCACCATGAAATATATAGCTCTTGACCCGCTGTGATAGAAATATAATACACGATACACCCCCAGATATAAGTTATCATCCGCGACGTCCCACCCGTCGAACGAAAATTTCCTTCGATCAGTAACCTCGACGCACGAGCAAAAGCACCGCCAATATTCCCGGATTATTATCAGGGGCCGCTCGAGAATTTTCAGCGAGCGGGATCGTGGAGCAGAAATCTCGACCTATCATCTCGAACGAAAGTGCCGAAGGAGAAGCTCTCGCCTATCGTGTAACTCCGCGCTACGTTACCTCCTCCTCGTTCCAAGCCCCTTCCTTTCTCTTCTGGCCATCGCGACGTCTAGTGCCCTTCGATTATCCTGCCGCCACTTTTCCCCGCGGTTCCGATGGTAAAATCCAAGCGCGGCCTATCGATCCACGTCCTCCGTGCAACCACGGCCCGATCATCCACGGTGTAACACGCACACGCACGCACGCACCAAGGTGTTCGTTAAACAGCACGTTGAGAAACACAAGCACTGCTAATCCAGATCGAGATCGGCGAGGGAAGTCGGCGCTGGACCACCAAAGCGTCGCATCGCCAGGAGGAATATGAAAGCGGATCCACTGGCCGCCACCGGCTCGACACGACGGTCTTCCCTCTTCTCCTTTATTTCCCCAGGTTTTGTTTTTACGATCCTCCAACTTTTAATCAACGTCCTACACGCCTATCTGTCAGGCACAACGAGGTTGGGCTATAATTAATCCGTTAATTGGATCGCGCACGTCATTACGCGATCGGCGGGAATGGAAGAATCGTTGGGCGATGCTGTTTCGAGGAAAAATCCCGCGGCTTTTGGGCCGACGAGAGTTTTCCGGGCTTTTTTTCCCGTTTTTTTTTTCTTGGCATCTGGAGAGTCGAGGGTCAATTGCGTGGAAGGGAAAGGATGGATGCGTCGTACGAGAGAGAAACACGCTCGAGGATTGTACCGAAGAAGATATTACTATGGCGAGTAAGCGAGAACAAGAGAGTGCGTCTTTGCGATTCGTGGAATAAAGAGGAGGATAAAACAGCAAAGCGGCTTTCTTAACAAACTCCTTGCGCAAGACCAGAATATTGGCGACTAAGGAAAACCTGAGACGGTGTGGTTAAGGCATTGAGCATTATCGAAGAGCAACGTAAAAGGAGCACGCGATGAAACGCACGTTAAACGAAAGGGATAACGAACAGATTTCCCTGGAAGTACTCGCAGAAAGAACGTTCTATTTGTTACGAATAACCAGAGGTGAGGCTGTACCTCGTGGAACTTCAATCCAACCGCGCAGTAACCCACGCACTGCGGAAAAGCTAGGCGTGAAGGGAAAAGCGTAGAAGCAAGACGACCGCGAATCTTGGTGTGGACATAAGGAAGAGAAATAGGGATACCAGAACACCGTGGCTGGTAGAAAGGTCAGATCCGCCACGGACATTCGACAGAGGAGAGAAAGCATTCTCACTGCACAAGTTTGTTGCACTACAACTCCGTCAGCAATTCGTCGAATCCAGGATATCAAGATATAAAATCCACATAAAAAAACAATACGTTATAACCGAACACTTACTGCCATTCTAAAAAAAAGAAAAAGAAAAACCAGAGTAACTCGTAAGCGTCACAGGGACTCTGAGAGCAGATCCTCGCCTTCCAGAGGCAAGGATCGCCAAGCACTGTGGCGCGAGATCGCGGTTGCACCGTGCAAAGAGTAAAGGCGAAAATCCTTTCATCGCGCGTCCTTCCCTGCGCCAACCGAAGGGGGAAGCCACATGATCTGGATTATCCTCACGAGCGTAATGGATGAAAGCAACGAGAGCGGAACACCGAGACGAGGTGAAGAACGAGTAGGTACGATCAACGCTTCGGGAGACTGGCGTAGGAGCGAGGTGGAAGTGCAATGGGATCTGTCGAGCAACTTCGCGAAGCAAATCCCTCCCAGAAGCACAGGTCGCGAACCTGGGCGTCGAACAGGGGCACCTGGGGCCGCGAGGTAGCGGTAGCACTGTGCAAAAAACAAGGGGCAGGCCGAGAACGGGGTAAACGGTCGCGCGGTTCCGTTAACAAGTGGAAAAACTCAACGGCGAGGCCGGGCGGTCGTTGTGGCGCGCGGCGAGCCACTGACTGCCTCCGCCAATTCCACGCCTTTCCCTGTTCTCCCATCTCCACCTATCCCCCCTTCCCCCCCGCCAACCATCCCCCGCGCACCCGCGTCGCTCGCCCTCGACGAGCCCAGGCGCAAACGCCGCTGCTAACTCCCTTGCTCCACCTTCGCTCCCCTCTCTCCCACTTCGACACACCATCACCCCCTTTGCCCCGTAACGCGATATCTCGCGCCGTCTTCTCTGGACCTTTGGACGTTTCGAGCTTGAATCTTTCGCTCTTGGGATATTTTCTTTGCTGTATTCGCTCGTTCGCTGAGAAACTGACTCGCTGATTCGCTGACTGACCGAGCGACTCAATGACGAGGTGACTTACCGATTGACTGGGTGGCTCGCTAGTAAAGTAACCGACTAACTTACTGGGTTACTCACTGACCAACTAATTCACTAACCGACTTACTAAGTAATTAGTTTACTAATTGAGTAAATTTGTAATTAATACCGATCGAGGGGATTTTCATGAATGGATCGAGCCGCCGCCAATTCATTTGGACCGCCGTGGAATTTCTCGCGTACACTTTCGGCCGTTGTTATTCCGGTGGTCGTTGAAGGAAGCAGCGATGGTGGGCTGTGTACGTTCTTCGTTTTACCATCGGTGTCCAGTGGGTTTCGTACGAGTCGTCCCTGTTATGGTATCCTACCGAATAAAGCCTATTCTCGCTGTAACAATGACCTATTGCTTCGTTCTAAATACAATTTCCAAGATCAGCGCGAAGATTGACAAGGTAATTTGCACGTGAAACTGAATAGGCGAAGGTACTCGGGAATCGGTAGAACGTAGTTGATGACGTAGTCAAACGTGAAATTACAGATCGCCTTTGTTCTCGCGATCGTCATTGGATTATGTATAGTTATGAAACTATTTTCGGCGGTGTTTGCTCCATTTATATATACGTAGGCTTGGTAAATTAATTTGTACGATTAGCTGAAGGAGTATAGAGGTCCCAAGTTGGATGGTTGTTCGCGAGACTAGAATTCAAAATTTCCCTTTGCCGCGATACATTACCACTATTGTCTTCCGCGCGCCTTGTTCGGGTCGTACGAGAATTAAGCCCTTAATTTTCATAAGATTACAAAAGTGCGCTTAATCAAAAGGCGTTTTGGATACGGAAAATAAGTTTTATCCTTACTTTTGTATAATGTCAGAGGAAACAGTGGTGATTACTTTTTCCCTTCTGATACTTAATTCGCACCTAAATTAACAGTAACTGATCCAATTTCATTAGAGATCCGATCAAAAGCAGAATATCTTATCTATAAAAATAAGGATCGCAAGCGCCGAGTGTAGGATAGAAATAATCTGTCTTAAGAATAATCCAGTCTTAGAGGCGAATAGCCGCGTTGTCCGCTGTAAGAAAATATATACAAGGCACATAGGGATTTTGAGCATCCTACGCTCTCACGTATGAAAGTCTGTATATGTGTGTCTATACATGGGAAAATGGTGACTGGCGCACTATCTAGAGCACTGCGAGAACAGTCAAATTTTGACAGTCTAGTTTAAAGAATCAGAAAGAAGAGTCGAGTTTAAGTAACCGTAAAAAAAATACATTCTTGTTATGAAAAGTCTAGTGTATTTCCCCAATTGCTCCGCAAAAGACTCTAACATAAGTCCACTACCTTATACTCTTACATACCTTAGTTCGTGAAAAAATATTACACGTTCGTGCAGAATTACAAAGATCATGATAAATTGGCCGTATATACAAATGTGGAGCAGGAAGCAAACAGTTCCATCGTCTCGTACCTCTATTCCACTACTTTGTCTTTACGTTCAGAAGTCGCGTTCGGTGTCAACCTATACTTGCGCGAGACACGACTTCGAGATCGAACGCAACGTGAAAACAGATTATGCGGCATCATAAGCCGAGGATTCTCCGCTTGGCGAGCAGCTACCCATAAGTTTGCGCCTGCATCACGCCGCTTAGTCTCGCTTCGTCAATCTTCCCCACAATCCGAATTTCCCCTGCTTCCTTCCGCAAACTCTGGTCCTTTGTCTAGCGTCCTCTCTCAAGTTTCAATCGCTCACCATTCCAATGACTCATTGTCTATTCATCATTGACCATCGCCCGCTTATGGAAATTTCCAGATAACCGTTACTCTCCAAGGACCGTAAAGCAGCGGGGACGTTTTCTCCAGGGAAATGATCTACGAATTGGTAGACGCGCCGAGTGTTTTGTACGATCGAGTTAGTCACGCGATCTCGAATTTCAAATTGCGAAGCTTCATTCAATGTCCTTAATCATTTCGTGGTCACTTGGAAATGCGACTAATGAGAAATTCATATATCACGGAATATAATGACAGCGGAATGTGCGTAGAATAGTATAAAAATCTGACAACATTGACGAATGAGAGTTTACGAGCGCTTTTATGTATAAACATTTTATCTCAATTTAACCTCTTATGGGGTTTAGTTTTTTTTTCAGTCAGATAAATATGATTTAATTTTCAGTGCGATTACGACTTGTGTATTCTATATCGACGTCAATTACGCCTACATAAAAGAAACGAGTAAAGGATAAGAACACGCAAAGTGAATAATATTCAGATTTACTGTTAACAAACATTATTCGTACTGTAAACCAATCGTACAAATATCCCTCGATATTCTCGAAAGGGCTAAATATTTGTGCAGCATTGGGCATTAGCACGTTGACTCCTCGTTTCTTAATCGAACTTTACAGACCAAAAAAAAGATCCGTGGTCGTTCGAATTACGAGGTACACAAAATCGTGGTCGTGCTCGCGTAGAATTACATAGAGCCATTTCTCTCGCACGCAGCGACGGATACGCGGCATGCCCTCTTCCGCTTCTCTATTTTCCTTTGTCTGCAATCATCCCCCCTCCCCTCCCCCCAGAAGTTTCGGTCGACATTCCAGCCATTTTCCGCATCAATGGCGCTCGTAATTGTTACGCATTACAGCACGAGTTAGGGGCTATTAAGCAAGATATCATACTTCTGACGTCATCGCTTTCCGCATGCTTATTAATCCTGTGTATACCTTCCGGGTATAATAAGAGTATTATTCCTACTGTACACGGTTTCTCATTGCTCGCGCAGCATCGCATCAACGTACATGTAGGAGGACCGATTTCGAAGCGAGTACTTATTTCATACGTGTGTCCTTGCTCGCATTCATTATCCGTTTCCATTATCTGCACGGTGCGCATAATGTGCACCCTTTTACTCTATTACTTTTAATTATTTCTGCAAGGCAATTGCCTCCACGTCTAGATTGGCATTAACTCCTGCATCCCCGTTTGTTATTATTGCTTTCATTTCGATAGACTGTACCCCCATTGTCTTATATACGCAGATAGAGAAACACGTATGAACACAATTCTGCGCGTATTCTTTGCTAATGTAATCGGAATGAGAATCAATGAAATATTCATACTTCGCGCAATACTGCTTGGAGATAATGTTGGTGCTAACGGCTTTCTTTATTCGGTTGGTTATTATCATGCGAACATCATAAATACGTATAACAAGTGGCGCGTATCACGCAGGAATTTGAATTTAAATTCAGGTTATGTCACGCTGCACCGACTTACTCTACTTACTTATGAATATCCGTGCATATAGCCTGCACACGTGCGGAGTTTATTCAAATGTCGGAGCGTACTTCAGTTTTTCCAGGAAGCCAAATTTTGTTTATCGCAGCCAACGTGCTTTTACCAGTTAGACATTGTTTTTATCGTTGAAGCAACACGGCGGGCGTATTATTCGACATAAACTGTTGATTCGCGTTTTAACCCGAGCGCGCTCCATCACGTAAAAGTCATATTTTTTTGGTCCTCTCAAAACATCACTGATTTCGAGAAATTAAAAAACAAGTTCGACAAATTAATATCAGCGAATGTCGATTTCCTACTGAATAAACGCTTCGAAACTTCGAGTGCTTATCTACTACCCTTTTAAAATTTCAGCAAAATTCTATTTCAACGTCAATCGTTGCAAACGATTGTTGAATGTCAAAACAGCGTATGCACTTTAATATCGTTTCTATAAGCATGTCCTGGGATATAATGAAAGCATTTTCTGATACTATTTTAAACACGCCAATTTTTAAAACAGCATTACCCCCTTTTTTTCATATACGCGTGGGATTTTTGGGAATTTGACGAAGTCGCGGACCTCGACAGGCCACGGTACGCGGAATTTAAACTTCAAATGGACGCTGCTTATTCATATTCAGCAAGTTGTGTCAGTAACATTGGACTTTATGTAAATATTGGGCTGAAAAAAGAATCACCTACATTATCCTATGAGAGTGTTACAAGCTTTTATTATTATGATTATTATTATATTGAAGGGACAAGCAAGCCCTTGCTATGTGGAGAGAATTAAATAATTACGAAAAGTAACGGTGTATTATACAAGGACATTGATAAAAATAGTTAGTAAAAATAAAAAACACAACGAAGATTACATAGCATGTTTTAAAGTGATCTTTAAAGACACGAGTGATTAGGCAAAAAGATGAATTGCCGGCTGAATTGAGTTAACGCGAGGAAATCATAGGACTAGATGTAATTATGCAAATAGCCATACATCGTACAGTGCGCAGTAATGGAAGACTGAAACATCTCAATGACGCGTTTAAAATTATGCGTGTAACACAATGCTATTGTCGATCAACAACAAAAAAAAAAAAAAAGAAAAAGACATTTCCTGAATATTATTCACCGCATTCAAAATCGAATGACTGCCACCTGACGATCGAACACGACAGGAGCGTTATTCGATCGAATAATCCGACGTCGCTGCAGATTATTTCACGGAAGTACGAAGTACGCAGGACACGTTCGACGAACCGGATACAGATTAACCTCGTTTACTTGTATTTAACTTCTTAGCTGCGGCTGGACTTTCCGCGGTGCTATATTTCGGTACTGCAATGCTCTACGCGGACTACTCGTAGACAATGGAACACTACAATCAGCGTCTAATGGTACGTTGCACTATAAAATTACATTAGAATACAGTTACACAATAGATGACTGAATTATAACGTGTTTATGCATTTCCATGTAATAAGTTAAAAAAAAAAAACAGGATAAGATAATACGAACACGTATACTTCCATCTGCATATCTAATTATCTAATTGTACGAATTAAAATACAATTTTTAATTTCCTACCATGTTATTACCATTATTCGATGCTCTTTAAATAACGTACAACATAATATACATGCAAAATTACTTGATTCGCAAAAGGATGAATTTCATTTAAAAGACGCAACGCGAAAACGGGATGAATTTTATTTAAAAAACCTATAGGATGCGCCAAGGTCACCAATAGTGGCGTGCCGAGCGTAGCAATGTATTACGCAAAAGTTACTACAATAGCGTACCGAGCGTAGCGATGGGTTACGCGAAAACCACTGTAGCGGTATACCAAAGCCCAGAGGTTAACCATCGGCCTAGCCCGGAAAAACCGCTGGAGGCCACGATGGATTTATTTCCTATTAACCGCCGGGAATTATTTCACGTTTCGCCGAGCGACGTAGTAATCTTACAACAAATTATCGTCGAATTGCCCCGGTCGGAATTCCGGCCTTTCTTCCGGGACCGAGGCAGCTTCGTCGTTCTGTCACGTGCACGCTCTGTTTCCGCGACCTCGCTCGTGTACTGGTGCGTGTAAGTCCTTCGTGCACACGAGAAATCGTCCGGCTTCCATATCCTCCTTAATTACTTCCCCCCCCCTCCCCTCCATCCGAACGTTTCGTCACGCGTCCTGAGATCCGGAATTAGAACTGGAAAATTTGTTCCATCGATGCGCTTTCGATCAGCACCGACTTCAGCGTCGTTCGACTGTTCGATCACGTTCCCCTAACCGATACCCCATTGGAACACGAAGGAATTCCGGGTTTTTATTTATTGCGAGCAGTATTATTAATTAATAACGCGGAATTATCTGTGTACTTCGCTTGTAGTAAGCCTCCATCTGATCTCGTATAAAGTTCGATCGACAAAATCGACATTTGCGCGTGGGAGATAGTAACAAATGAACGATAAAATAGCTTGGTTTTAATCGATATGAATAACTCACTAGAGTACTTATTGATAGGCTCGTTGTAAACAAGAAGCAGCTGGCACCAGGGTACGATCTCTCACTCGTCTGATTCACGATCGTACTCGCGAAGCCTTCGATATATCTGTGAATCCAATTTCATGTGCACGATGAAGGAAGGTTTCATTGGACGAGCGCAGTGGTTCGATGAACATGGGATTCGAGTTTCAATACCGAAGCCCTGGCTACAAACCTACCCTTAACATCAGGATGCCAAATAAATACACATTCTGTTCACAGTGCTGTAATTGCAAGAATCAAGCGCGGAAACGAGGAGCGGAACCAAAGCGGAAAATGCAGGGGGGGGGGGTTCAAGGGACATCCAGTTTTTGGCGGGCAGCGAAAAACTCAGTCGTACTTCTTCCGAATATCCGAGATCGAATCGGACGAAACTCGCGGTGACCCGTGGCGCGGCTCTTGTTCGATAATCGCCGCGATAAAGCGCAAAAGCTCGTTCTGCCATCTGACCCGGTTTTCCATGCGAATTAACGCGGGCCAGATCGATCCAGGGCCGCCTCGGCTAGAAAAATAAAAAAGGGGAGGCGATTCTCTATCGGCGCCGATATCGTAAATCAAAGGGGGCGGCCCCGCGAGAAAATGCGATCGCGACGATAGAAAACGGAGTTGTCAATGGCAGAAAGCAAAACTGCGCTTTGCTTTCGGCCCAAGTATCGCGATGGGGCGGTCTGAACACGTTCATAAATGAAACCATCGTATGAGCGGTTTATTTTGTTAGTGGCCTAACTCCATTTGTCGATTATTCTTCACTGACCGCAGTAACGCGTGCAAGGTTAAGTAAGTTGTCATGAACAACATTTTGGAATGATGTGTATTTGGACAATAATTTTAAGCGCGTCAATTTTGGCAGTCGCTTCGACAATTGGAAATATTACTTTAATAAAAGTATAAGACGAATTGGAGCAGCATTATAGAAGGGTATAATGGGCTTGGACTGTTGGTTGCAACGTGTGAACAATTCAAAGGTGCTGTTTAACTTTCCTCTTTGTGCCTTTTTCTTTTACACCGATATGTATAGTAGATTTATGATATATATAAATATGTAAGATAGTTCTACTAATATCGAAATGATTTTCATCTTTATTTAATGTTTATTCTTCTGGGGAACTCTTAGGTAGCCAATCTGCGCAGTCTAAGGTTAAGTGGAAAACGTTAATTTAATTCTTTGATAGCCCATATACTTATTACTTACAAAATTACAAATCGCTTTAAATATTAAGAATTAAATAACACGACATGGTATCGTTTGCGTAGTTGCTTTGTAGGTAATAATGCGGATATAATAATAGTTAAAAAAAATTTCGAAGAAACTAACTGTTTTATTAATCGACTTATTATGAGAATATTACACTTTAATTTTTACAGAAATATTATCTATCTCCCTGTTTAAACTTGATATTTCGAAAAGGAATTTTACTGATTAATACGCAAAATTTCAAACAAAATACATTAAAGCTAAAGGATTTTCTTTCAACCTAGTAATTCGTTTAAAAAATTGTAATCGCTTGGTAATGTTATAAAATTAATTTATAAATTCAGAAATCACATGACATGAACAGAAGTTTTATCGTTATGTCTGTTACATCATAAAGAAAAAACAGGTAACAAGCTAATATTGTTACTATTTAAACATAAACTCGTCCAGCTGCTGAAAATATTAAAATTTTCGATAGCATTTAAAGAAATTTTTACAATTTTCACGCCTGAGGTGATAGGAAGTAGTCTTGCGTCCATTCCTAAATATCGATCGCGCAATTTTGCTGTGGTTAGTGTTAAAAGGGTTTTCAGTAATAGCCAATTAATGCAATCTCAAGCAATTCACTTTCCGAAACCTCTGATGGCATAATCTAACGAATGCTTGGTTCACTTTAGCCAAGACCTCCAATTATAATAGTATAACCTATCGTTGCTTATGGCTTCATTTCCCGCGCACAAGCCAACCTACGTTAATAATTTACATATAATACATACTTATAATTCACTCAAACGAATAATCTTCATTATTGATCACGGACGTTGACTTGCAAAAAACCGATAGTCGTAGAATTATGAATACACCGCTAACTCAGGTTACCAAATGTTTAATCGCGTTTAAAAACAATTACTTTCAATTTCCAATACCTAATTTTTGAGGAAAGTCTAACTTTTACTATCTAATTTTTATTGCCAATATCGCCCCAATGGCAGAACGGCATTTTCTAAGTATCTAAATCAAGATGTTTCTCAAGCAAGATATTTCCTATCGTCGTTATACGGTTTTCCCTTTGTAAAAAAGTCGTACATCTAGAGTCCATTTATTTATAATCAAGCTGTGCTCCAGCATCGCCGACCCCAAGACCCCATACAGAGCCCTCTTCCTTATCGATCTAAGGGTACAGATAAATAAGCTTGCTGGTAAAAAGAAATACGGCATTTTTCTCCCACTTTTTTTTTTTGCCGATACAGAGGGGCCAGGGTGTAAATTACGTTCCAAGGGGCTGTTTTCCTACCGCCAACAGCGGACGACGGTTTCGGAACGTGGGGTAATAAAATAAATTGCAGCACTTAGCAGGAGGCTACTATCTGGCAGCTCCGCCACTTTGCTGCTGGCAGACTCGGCCGAACTGAGCCGCCTCGATTAGCGATGCTTAATACATACCCGCTGCCGAGGCTAACTCCCCCGATTGCCTTCACCATGGCTCGGCCTTTGCAGTTTTAAAGCAAAAACAACGAAGCCAGCCTTCGACTTATCTCGCGTATCGTCGATTAACTCTGCGCGGTGTGTATCGGGATAAGAAGTGTCCCGCCTCCTTTCAACGCTCGTGCATATGAATGGAGTGTTGATTTTGTCCTTCGTAGTTTTTAACCTCGCCTTGAAATATTAGCATAACTAGAAGCAGAGCGGTTCGGAATACGATATTTTGTTTTGTTCTACATTGTTTTTTTCGCGACATTTTTTCGGGAGTCGACATTGAGGGACTGAACTCTACTCGGAAAGACCAGATGGAGGATTGGTCCATTAAGAGTTTATCCCGTGGCGGTCATGGACGGAGGATCGAGTATTGAAAAGCTTATTCCGCGACAGACACGGGCAGAGCGTCATGACGGTTCGACTTCTTCCGAGGATGCAAGACAAAACACGTGTTTTTTTCCATTTTTTATCACGTGTCAAAGTGTTTTCGAGTAGGGAAAAAGTAGACGTTTTTTGCAGCAGAATTCGTAATTTTTTCACACTGTGAAAGGATTAAAGGATTCAGGAGACACCAGATTCATACATTATAGAATCAGCTAATGTGGTCAGGTAGTAAATTAACGGGGACAAACCATTGTTTGACAATCTATAACAAGATTTAAAGTAGCGCCACAAAGTCAATTAGCGGTTTTTCTGGGGTCGATTGAGTCGCCTCGTCGTTAATAGTACATGTGCAACAGATCGAATGAAGGAGAGACTTACAGCAGAAGCAATAAAACTTTTGCATACTCCTTACATTTATATACATCATGTAAATAAAAGTATTCTATATCTATTTCCAAAGCCGTGCACTGCCAAATGCCTCCAACTTCGATCGACCCATTTAATCCACGACACTAGGCCGCCTTATTATTATATCAAGTGAACAATTTTAAGTTACACTCCATACCAACATAGATACACCAAGTGAAAAGCCTTACGCTTATAAACGTAATACTATACATTTCGTGAACATCGGAAAATTCATGCCGCGCGAATCGAACATCGGTATCGATCCCAACGGATCTTCGGAACCAACAAAATCCGGCTTGCACGCACGAAGCTCAAATGAACGAAGGACCAAAGGAATCTATTCAAACTCAACCCATAGCTGCATCCAGGAGAAATCCATGGGAGCATCGCTGTGGCTACGCGCCCGCCAGAGGACCGTGTCGTTCCTCGGCCAGCGATAGCAACACGGCTGTTCAAACTTCTGCCTTCAATTATGGACACGCAAACATCCCTGTCCCTCCCCGCCTCTTCGCACTGGACTCGCTAATTTGACATTGCGGGGCTTATTTGCTAATTATGGACATGCCCAGAAAGTAGGAGAGCAAAGATGCGGTGGGCCAGAAAGAAAGAGAAAGAGAAAGAGAGAGCGAGGGAGAGAGAGAGAGAGAGAGAGAGAGAGAGAGAGAGAGAGAGAGAGAGAGAGAATACCGCAGGGACAAAGCCGCGGATTTCTCGAACCAGGAGCTGACTAATACCGTAATGAAGTAATCTAATGGCTCTTTGGATTTAACGTCTGCGCCGACGACGTCGCGGTATTATCCACCCCCCCCCCTCTCCTTTGTTTGAGCTGCTGAATCATTTATAATCGCGTTATAATTAAAACGGCCGCCGAGCAAAGCCTGCCGACCGATTAAACGAAAAGTAGTACGCGAAACGCTTCGCTGTCGCCGTCCAGTTTCAGCATTATTCCAGGCCTCCCGCATTTAAACATCGTCAAGCTGCGCTTTATTCCGGACGTTTGAACTGCCCGTTGAACGGCGAGACTGATAAATGTATACAAATTATGAATTTGCGGGACGATAGTACAGCAGAGCCGGTTTCACCGGTTTCGACGTATTTATAACGCGCCGTATTCGCCGCCGGTGTACAGCGTGAATGATATCCCATTGAGGGACATTGATATAAATAGGGCGGATACTTCTTTGAATGGCATAAATTAACGCCGCGTGATGTGGAAGGACCGTTTGCAGTGTAGTATGGCTCTGAAAGTCCGTGAAGTATCAATGGAGAATTTGGAAGGAATCAATTTTCTGGCCTTCGATCGTTGGGAATAGTATTAGGATGAATATAGCTTCCTTATAACTTGTTTGATTAAGTGTAGGATGCGAAACGCGATTACCACTTCTCCTACCAATACTAGCTTATTTGTTTAAGAAACATCTGTCCCGTTGTTTTAAAGAATACGCTCCAGCCACGTGACTTGCACAAATTTTTTCCGCTACTCTGGAAATGTTTAACAGTAAAAGTACGACGGATATGAAATTTTTAACGGTAAAAGTACGACACGTTAATGATTAATAAGGGAATTCGCTGTTGTCTGCACTATATCCGTGCAGAATTATAAACAGTGGGAGCAGATGAATCGAACGGCAATAATAATAAAGGTGCCATTTCGTAGTACTGGCTTGGAAGGTATTAAAGCGAGGGTCAAGGATTACATTTTTTTTAAACGTGTCAAAACTATTTTGATCGACAAAACAAGTGCCGACTGTCCAACGTGAAATACATCAATACTCATGACGCGATGGTCGTGAAAATGTAAACAAATCAAAGGTTGATTTTGGGAATGTGAGCGTGTAATAAAATTATGCGTACGTGCCAAACGATTCAAGCACAAGTCGTAATCATGGTTACACGCACGATTATGCTGTCATATTAGGATTTGAATATGCAAAATCGTTTACTGCTTCGCCGCGATAAAGACCCGCAAAGCATGTTCGTAAATATGGAAATTAATGTGTACGGCGCTCCATATATACGATGAAGTAATCATCGCAAACTGGAGAGGGAAATATGATAAGTCTTTAAAGGACGTGAAGATTCAAATTGACCAAAATGAAAATTAAAAAAGGTGCTGCGCGTAATTATGTTTAAATATAAATCAATGAAACATCATATGACGAAGCAGAATGTAAATGTTCAAAGAATTTCCCCGGCTAGCTGCGTCAAGCGCTCGAATTACATTACTAAATCCTTTTAAATGTCAAGAACAGCTAGGTATTCTGCACATCTTTACATTTTCAATCGACCGTACACACATTCTAATCGCAACTTCTAAGTATTATATTTCCTTGGTAGAGCATTTAATTTTTTCTTTTGACCACATTAAATGACCATGTACCGATATAACGCAAAAACCTATTATTCACGGTGTATTTCCAAACATTCTATGTAATGCTATCAATTAAAGCACAAGGGAAATCAAAAGGAAATTTACTTCACGTGACTAAAGAACGTTATTCAAAATTCAATTTGTCAAATTCTATATTCAGTAATATAGTGATTGAAATAAAATAAGCGTTAAATAAACATTAATCGCATAGGTACATCAAGAAACACACAATAAACTATTAATATGTGTTATCCGATTTTATTTATTAGATATTATGTCATTAGACAATGGCAAAGATGTTGGCAGAAATTCAAATCTCACGTGCAATTCCATATATTACTTACCCCATTCAAGACAGCAAATTTTTTCGAACACGGTTCTCAAGATCCAAATTTTCTTTTTCATTATATTGTTCATTTTTAATAAAAAAAACTTTTACTATGGAAATCACCAATTTTGTAGATGAATTCACATAAGATGATTGCACACCGTCTGTGCGATTGGTTCTTCCAAAGATTTTTACTGCACGGAGCCGAATTGCACAGCATGTGTGCAATGTGAGATAAAGTGAAAATATATCATTAAATTGCTAAACGTTTATTTAAAAAATAGTAACATAATATAAAATCGTTATTTCCCTTTTAAAAATGAAGAATAAAATATAATGCAAAGAAAATTTTAAAGAAATAGTAAAATGAATGTATAAAGGTAGTAAAGTAATGTAAACAGCTCAGTAATGTAATAGAAGGCGATACTATCACTGTTAGTGACAGATTTGAAAAATGGAATTAGATATATGAGTTTCTGTAATGATATTTCCTAAAAATGTAGGTTTCCAGAATCCAGAGAAAACGTCTTGTTTTATTTGGTAGAAATGAAAACCAATGCCAAATTATGTTTCTGCATACTTTACAGATACTGTTAATTTTACAAAATTCTTATTTTGACGAATACTTTTCTCAGAACAACTGAAAATTGTTCATCATTACTATTGCACACCTGTGTGCAGCCGGTCTCATAGCCTCGTAAAGGCATTGCACACACGGTGTGCAATCGCTCTCGCATGGGTTAGTGAATCCATGTGAACGTTAGGATCTCCTTGAGTTTAAAGTTTGTTCTGATAAACAAGAAGTTTAGGGGTTAGAGTTCGTCCCATCACCATATACTTCAAACGCAAATAATTGTATCCATTGATCCCTGATTGCATAGTGAAGTCGTATCACGTAATGAGAAACACTTACACAGGTGTAAATAGAATTACGCTGCTACGAGCGATTAAAATTATCCCCACATTACCAGTTGTTGAAAAGTTAAAAGTGCCGCTCGAATGGTAGATAATCCTTGTCCCGAAACAGCATTTCGGCACAAATACTTCATCGGTCGGGTCGATTAATTCTCAGAGCCTCTTCCACAAATCAATAAGTCTTGACCCTCGCTTGCAAGTGTCTCTCGGTCAACGGGACCAAACTGTGCTGTGCTATCTTCCAACTAATATTAATACGTTATAAATATATTCTACGCACCCATTCGTACTAATTTAATCGCACACAATGGACATAATGGAAGTATACCGTCGCAACTGGATCAAAGATTCAGGTATGTGACGAACTGGCAGAATAATTGTTCAGAAGGAAATTCAGGAGGAATTGATCACTGAGTGCGCGTGACCGACGAGATGTTTTTGCAGCGATGTGCTTTTCTCCTTTACGTTCGCACAATCTGTCATGATGGAAAAGTTCCGCGGACAATGAAAGCACGGTTTTAAATTTGGACCGCTGATCATTTAATTGTGCCGTCTTGCAGTTTCTATCGCAAGACTTCCTTCTATTGCAAGATCTTCGTTCGTGTCGTGAGAAAGGAACCTTTTTAAAAATGTGGACACAGTTTTTTAATCGATACGCCAATGATGATTTTATTGTTAGACCAAAAAGTTCGATCGCAATATTCCCGATTTTCATTGACAATCTTACGCGCAATCCTGGTGTAATATCTGCAAATCAGCCCATGATTCTGACGCAGAAAAATAATCTAAGAGTATCACCTTCTTGAGAGGTCCTTTCAGTGATCGTGAAGGGTTTAATGTGAGAAAAGTCTTTCAGCTTATGCACCGACAATCTTAAATTATAACACGTGTTCCTATTTCAATTACGCGCTCAGAGAGTCGTTCTGTAAAATTAATACATTTTAATAGAGTCTTTTAAATAGTTTTACAAAGTTATAGGTCAATATCATATTTACGATGAAAGTTTGATAAATCAACAGTGTTCTTTAAGATGACGCCAACGAGCATTAATCATAAGTGATAACACAATACGACTTAGTTTTACTAAGATGACTTTCAGATCCAAAAATGCAGGCTATCACACTTTACGGCTCTGTATTTTGGGTACCAATCCTTATCTTTTCGTACCTGTACTTTACCCTGCGCTGCGGTCCACGCTTCATGAAGGACAGAAAACCATACTCCTTAAAGACTTTCATAATGTACTACAACATCTTTCAAATAGTGGCAAACGCAATAATAGCCTATCACTGTTGTACTATCGTATTGCCGTGGAAGACGGAAAACTTCTGCAAGCCGCTGCAAGATGTGAACCCTGATCAATATCAAATGGTAAATTAAAGCCACGCACGTTAAAACTACATTTCAATAATATGAGAAAAGAAAGCCGTAGAAATGTTTGCAAAATACATTGCTTTTCATAAACTAGGATCACAATGCGTACAATATGATCTATATAATCCCTTGAAAATATTAGGATTGAAACAAAATAGACTTGTAGATAAATACTTTTATGCATTACTATCGTCGATTTATTCCGGAAACCAGACGAAACGTGTAATTTTATTTTTTTGCAAGTACAGTTCACGACACTGATGGGATACGTGTTGGTCGTAAAGCTAATAGACTTCATTGAGACAGGCGTGTTCGTGCTGAGGAAAAAGGATAATCAGATAACGTTTCTGCATGTCTATCATCATGTATCGACAGTGCTGATCGTTTGGTTGGGCGTAAAGTACTATCCTAATGCATTGCCGGCATTCGGAATAGGTCTAAATTCCATGATACATGTCCTGATGTATACATATTACTTGAGCAGCACGTTTGGTACAACCTGGCAGAAAATTTTGAGTCCAATCAAGCCGCTTCTGACCAGCATACAAATGGTGAGCTTGATGACGAGCTAAACATGGCCATGGATAAAAATTGACCCAGAATGTATTCATCCATCATTATGAAATTATCGGGATTTCTTTAGGGAAATATTTTTCTGAGAAGATAGATTTTGATTTCCTCGCAAGCACTTTTTAAGTAGCAATGATAAAGATGTACACCTAAATTCCATAAACCTAAACCTTGACGTATTCTTATGTTCATTTTACGTTTAAATATGGATATATTGTTTAACAATCTTATTATTTTCACAGGTGCAGCTTATGTTTTTGATATTCGCGCTCTTCCAGACTTATAAACCAGGCTGCTACTTTTCGAAATTTGCCGGTAATGCAATAATAATAGTTTTAGCGATCGACATCGTTTTTTTCGCAAACTTCTACAACAAAAATTATACGGAGAAAAAAAGCGTTTGAGAAGTTACTTCGAACAGGATGGTGAGTTAACGCAAGTAACACTTATATTAAACATAACAATTTTTTGGTCATCTGGTTGAAGGATAGAACATAGATAATTATTTTACATTAGCCTACTGTCGAGAAAGATCATTACGCTCGTTGTACGCAAGTTCGATTTTATGTAACATCGGAGTAGCTACGTATCTATATGCAAACGTCCGTTATTTGCTGAACACACCATGGATATGATTTATGACGGATATTTTACACTGTTCATTCTTTGTGTATTGACTATACAATCGATTTGCTACGTATATGTACATGTGAAATATTTGGTAAGAAGAATCAACCCAGTGCTGCATAGTCGCATCAAGGCTTTGGAATTATAAATATTATGAATTTCCTAACCATAATTTTAAAGAAAAAACTAAGGAAATAATTTTTATTTATAGAGTAGAACGGAAAAATCCTATGGTTCAAGATAATTAATTTAAAAAATGTATTATTACTTCCTAATTTATTCATACAAACATATTTAATAGCTCTGAAGGAAGAATCACACATTTCCTATTCATGTATGTTAATCAGGAATTGCCTTAAATTATTTTAAGTAACAGGAAAACTTCATGCGCAGTTTAATAATTTTTTGTTGCCCCATTCTGCAGCAAACAAGATACTCTTATGCGCAAGTTTAGCTCCACGAGAAGAAAACTACAGTGATGCACTTACGTGTTTGATGGCTCTGCAGTAACGCACTGTCAATAACACGCGCCAGTATGATGTCAAAATTACTCACCTGAAAGTAAAGCAAAAAGATCGATTACCAAAAAGGAATCCTAGAACATGAGCAATGAACCAGTGTCATCATAATTAATTAAATTCTTTATTTAAACATCATACAAATACTCTTATTCCATGTATCCCCTTTGTGTGTATGAAATCTGAGTGAAATAAATCATCGACTTTTATTTATATTATTTAATCTCTGCGAAACTTGCGTGGATAATCACAAGATTTATCGAGTTCCGCAATTACTATGCAATTACAGGTAATTCTCCTGTAGGACGACATTCCGATAACGTAATTTCGACTTTATTTGCCAATCGACTTACAGTCGATCTTTATGCAACATAATATTAAATAAGCATAATATTATCCACTTAAAGTAACCAATCCATCATGAATATTCTGTACGCAACGTCAATCTTTTAATTCAACTCTACTACGGCAACACTGCGAAATAAATTCCTCGGTGAACAATCAATAATAAAAGATAAATGATTCACCTTTAATACAACTTTAACCTTAAAGAAAAATAAAAATTGAAATTTGGAGCGGAATACAAAAATTCTCTGCGTTAACCAGCTTAACGCTTGGTGTGCAATGACTTAAACATTCTGCAAATTACCATTCTATATATACCGTAGCTCTGGTGGTTCGGAACTCACCTTAAACAAAAGGTCCTAAGCCAAATGACCTTAGTAGTCGATGCCGAAAATGAAGTAAAAAGAAATAAAACAACTATCATTCAAATATTTATTCGTGTATAGTATGTATATACACATATATGATATACGTAAAACCACGTACTTGACAGAATTTTACTAACTCGTGAAGCTCGTTTTATTGACTAGTTTTATTTGTCATCGAGGAATATAACAAGCGATATAACTTAGAGAAACAGGTGCAAGGATGCAATCGTAGCGTTACTCACTGTCATTGCACGAAAAATACGTCGTTCTGATGATGTATTATTTTTCCAAGAGTTTCGAGCTGCCGCGAGGAACCGCAATAATTGGCTTTTAAAATTCGTACATATCCGAAAAAAAAATCAATGAGAGGAACCGTCTTTATTGCGGTTTCCCAAATCCTTTGTTCAGCGCAAAACCGTTTCCTGGGAAATTAGTACAAACAAAGGGCAACCCATTTTAAATCGTGTAACAGAGTTCCGTATTTTTGCGAAATGTTTATTTTGCAAAAAATTGAGGTTTTGCAATGCGCGCGTGAATTCTAACGTGCATATACATTTGCCTGGAGACTGCCGATTATGAATGAAAAATTTAAGTATTATTTTTGTAAAAAAGTTTCCAAATATTCATGAAATACAATTCATCCTGAACAGTGAAATGCACAAGCAAAATATTAATATATTTATGAAGATCTAACAATATCATATTATTGTAAATGTACTAACGTAACTGAAATCAGAGAACTAAAATTGCATCTTGTGCATCATAGTATAACTTAGAAACCCGAGAATGTTGCTTCACAGTTTAATATAAAAGTTCAATTAAAAGTTTAATATAAAATTACTTCTAAAGATGGGTCTTCTACATCAATTTATACTAACATTATTGTTAACGAAATTCGTAAAGTCTTCGATGACCAATATTCATGAATCCTCTTGAAAATATTTAAAGGCAATGTAAATCATACAAAAAATTGCAAAGAGACATCATAGCCTAAATCTCATCACTCTTATTCTACATTTATCACTCCTTTTTCAGCCCGATATCGCGATGCTCCTCACTCTTCCAATTTCCTTGTACAACCAAAATCAAGCAGACCGTAAAGGCTAACCGGGATCATGCAGAAGGGAAATCGTAAGCTGTCGAAGGGTGGTTTAAAGTTGACCAGAAATCGATGAAAGGATAGCTAACCCAACCAAATAACATCACCCGTATCACTTTTTACCGATTGAATTTAGACGGGGCAATCTATTATGAAGAAGGGACCCTACGTTACTATACAACTGTTTAAGACAATTTGTATTTCATTTATCGCGAGAACTGAAATTTCAATTTAAGTGCAATTTATGGTTGCCCATTAAACCGTAGGTCCTAGGCCAAATGATCTTAACAGTCGATGCCAAAAAAATTTTTAAAAAAAGCTATTCAACATTTTAATATATTTTCCTGCGCACTCACGCTCCAAGAATATTAATATTATCCTTGTTGCGTGATATTTATTTCCGTACATGTCGCTAATGGTATTAAATGATTAAAAAAAAAAACAATACCTATTTCCTAGTATCTTACACGGATTAATTCATAGACATCGATTAAGTTAAATGCAAATATTTATATACTTTTTATATTCCAGTTTTTTCACCTACAATTAAAAACTGTTTCATAACGACACTTGTAATCCTACTGTTTCTGTTTTAGAAAAGAAAAGGGGAAATTCTAATAATTAATTATTCTCCGGTCAGCCAGTCTACCGACTCTCTAAAAGTACGCGTTACAATTCCACACGTGCCGCGATTTTATTAGGGAGTTAATGTCATAGCGCAAATTTTAACGGACATATATGATATATATATATATTTTTTTATTTATATATATAGACGCTTCCGTAACAAAACAAAACTCCTTTTATTTGGCCAACACAAGCATGTATAATAATATATATTTAAGCGGGATCGCAGATTCCGAACACGACGCAGGCGAAAGATACACTCTTTTAATTAAAGCGACCACCTCGGTGGCAGTCGTTGATTATCGATCGAAGCTGTTTGGAAGGCGGTGCCGCAATTCCATGACGAATTGCGACTCGCAAAATTCATGCGCACTTACGTACTCCGGTACGGACGAGGGCTAACTTCTGAGGTCCTGGAGGACATAAGCCGTTCCCCGGTCATGCAATGTATTCGTTTTACACTGCCGATCGCTCGTTTCGCCTTCTCGCACACTTTGTTCTCTTGCCTTCGCTCGGCACCTCTACACCAATTAAATCCTCTCTCGCCAAACCGCACCTTTCACTCCTTCCTTTCCCCTCCCCGATATCATAGGGCGTTGCCCCTCGGCGAATTTCCAAAATTCCGCGGCGTGCGATCGCTATTCGGTCCGAGGTTTGCATTGGTGAGTCACTCCTTTTATTTTACAAGACATTAGCCGCATAGACTCATCAAGAAGCAGATAAGGAACGGTTAATATGTGCTTGCCGATTTCATTTGTTAGACCTTATGTCGTTAGACACTGACAAATATATATGAGAAAATTCAAGTCTCACGCACAATTCCAAATATCACTCGATGAACCCATGCAGCATCTCCTTGAGTTTAAAGTTTGTTCTGATAAACCGGAACCTTGAAACTGCATCGCACGTGCTTTGTCGAAGAAAATAATGCAACGTTCTAAGCGAAATCCGTTTAGAGGTTAAGCTTCGTTATATCACGATATACTTCGAACGTGAATAATTGAGCCGCCTATTTGGAAAGTGGCCTAAGTCCATATACTTAAATTGAGATATTTATTATAGATAATGTTCGAAGGCAGTGATGAAGGTAATTTGAATTAATTAATATTTAACAAGTTAACTTCAGTTTTCGGACAATTGCTTCAGTTGAATAATCAGTACTTTTAATTAATGCAGTCAACGAAAATTTACGCAATATATATACTTATAGTTAAACAGAAAACTTAAAATTTAACATTAAATTTTAGAAATGATTTCACCCATGGGGAAGAACAAAACGACAAGACCATTTACTTAAGATGCTGAAGAAGAATTAGTAGTTATTGATTTCAAAGAAAATCAAAGAGGAAAGATAATTATAGAACAACATTCGTCGTCGCGTATGAAGATACAAATAACAATGGAGGAAAGATTGATGAAACATATATAAAATTATTGTATCCTTTGACCTTTGACGTCAATTGGCATAGTAAAAACATATCGTGTAATATGAATAGATACACACGTATGAAAAAAACTGCGCCTACTACGATCAATTAACATAATCCTCATTTAGTATGGTAATGGTCTGGATCATGGGACTGCATTTTGTCATATATACTTCGTTGATCGTGTCGATCAATTCTCAGTCTCTTCCACGAATCCTTGATCCTCCTCGCTTGCAAGTGTTACTCATTCCGTCAACGTGACCAAAGTGTCTTGTATTATCCTCAGACTGATATTAATACGTTATTAATATATTCTACGTACACATTCGTACAAATTTAATCGCACACAATGGACATAATGGAAGTGTACCATCGCAACTTGATCGAAAATGCAGGTATGTAACAAAAGTGCAACTGGCAGAATAATTGTCTACAAGGAAATTCAGGAGTTGATCACTGAGTGCGACGAGATATTTTCGCAATGATGTGCGTTTCTCGTTCACGTCCGCACGATTTATTACGATGGAAAAGATACGCGGAAAATGAAAGCACCTTTTTAAATTGGGACCGAAGATCAATTAATTTTGCCATATTACAATTTCTATTGCAAGCCTTCAATCTTCGTTCGTGTCACGGGGAAGAAATTTCTTAAAAATGGGGACACATTTCTTCGATCGATACGCCAATCATGATTTTCTTATCACACCAAAGCTTCGATCGTGATATTCCTGATTATCATTCACAATCGCACGCGCGATTGTCGCGTGAAATTGCCTTTGTATATCCATGATTCTAACGCCAAAAAATAATCTAATAGGATCACCTTCTTGAGAGGTTCTTTTGGTGATCATAAAGAATTTAAAACGTGAGAAATGTCTTTCACTTTGTACACCTTCGATCTTAAATTAAGACACGTGTTCCTATATAAATTACGTATTCAGAGAGTCGTTCTATAAAATTAATACATGTCAATACAGTCGTTTAAAGCCTCGAAATGAATACTTTCGTCTGAATTTTATTCAACGAAGATTTAACGAAATACATTTAACGAATATATGATTCGTTGCTGCAGAGTTATCCAGTGCAATTATAAAAAAACATGATTTTAAAACTGCATCGCGTAAATCTGCGTGAGTTTATGCTGATTGATATACTCCACGGAGGCATAGTGTTTATCTAGAATAACAAATGTACAATATTACTTCTTATAAGTCAGTACTATATTTACAATAAAACTTTGATAAATCTACAGTGTCTTTAAAGATGACGCCAACGAGCATTAAAAATAAGTGATAACGCAATACGACTCAGTTCTACAAGCATGTGTTTCTAAGACGACTTTCAGATCCAAAAATGTACGTTATGGCACTGTACGGCTCAGCGTTTTGGATACCAATTCTTATATTTTCGTACCTGTACTTTACCCTGTGCTGCGGACCACGCTTCATGAAGGACAGAGAACCATACTCCTTAAAGACTTTCATAAAGTACTACAACATCTTTCAAATAGTGGCAAACGCAATAATGGCCTATCAGGGTTATAATATCATACTGCCGTGGAACCCGGAAATCTTCTGCAAGCCACTGCAAGATGTAAATCCTGATCAATATCAAATGGTAAATATGAGTCATACGCGTTAACAATACTTACATTTCAGTAATGTAATAAAATGAAACCGTAGAAATGCTTGCAAAATACATTGATTTTCATAAATTAAGATCACAACGCGTACAATGTGAGCTTCACAATCCCTTGTAAATATTAGCATTGAAACAAAATGGACTTGAAGTTAAATACTATTATCGACTATTATCGTTGATTTATTCCGAATACCGGACGAAAAGTGTAATTTTGTTTTTTGTAAGTACAGTTCACGACGCTGATGTGGTACCTGATGGTCGTAAAGCTAATAGACTTCATTGAGACAGGCGTGTTCGTGTTGAGGAAAAAAAATAATCAGATAACGTTTTTGCATCTCTATCACCATGTATCGACGGTGTTAATCGCTTGGGTGACCGGATTGTACTTCCCAGGAGCATTGTCGGCATTCGGAGTTAGTCTGAATTCCACGATACATGTTCTGATGTACACATATTACTTGAGCAGCTCGTTCGGCACAACCTGGCAGAAAATTTTGAGTCCAATCAAGCCGCTTCTAACCAGCATACAAATAGTGAGCTTGAAGATACGTTAAACATGGCCATGGATAAAAATTGACCAAGAATGTATTCATCCATCATTATGAAATTATCGTGCTTTCTTTAGGAAAATATTTTTCTGAGAAGATAGATTTTGATTTCATCGCAAGCACTTTTTAAATAGCAATGATAAAGATGTACACCTAAATTCCATACCAAAATCTTGACATGCTCTTATGTTCATTTTACGCTTAAATATGGATATATTGTTTAACAATCATATTATTTTCACAGGTGCAGCTTATGTTTTTGATATTCGCGCTCTTCCAGACTTATAAACCAGGCTGCTACTTTACAAAATCTTGCGGTAATGTAGTAATGGTACTGTTAGCGATCGACGTCATTTTGTTCGCGAACTTCTACAACAAAAATTATAAGAAAAAAAAAAGCGTTTGAGTCACTTCAAGCGTGACGACGATTTAACGCGCGTTAAACTTATATCAAACATAATTTTTTGGTCATCCGGTTTAATGATAGAACACAGATAATCATTTTATATTTGTCAACTATCGAGAAAAATCATTACGCTCGTTGTACGCAAGTTCGATTTTATGTAACATCGGAGTAGCTACGTATCTATACGCACACGTCCTTTATTTGCTGAACACACCATGGATATGCTTTATGACATATATTTTATACTGTTCATTCCTTCTGTATTGACTATACAATCGATTTGCTACGTGTATGTACATGTGAAATATTTGGTGGGAAGAATCAACCCAGTGCTGCAGAGTCGCATCAAGGCTTTGGAATTATAAATATTATGAATTTCCTAATCAAAATTTTAAAGAAAAAACTAAGGGAATAATTTTTATTTACAGAGTAGAACCGATAAATCCTATGGTTCAAGATAATTAATTTAAAAAATGTATTATTACTTCCTAATTTATTCATATAAACATATTTAATAGCTCTGAGAGACAATTCACACATTTCCTGTATATTAATAAGGATGTGCCTTAAATTATTTTAAGTAATAGGAAACTTTTATGCGTAATTTAATAACTTTTTGTTACCTTATTCTACTGCAAACAAGATACTGTTTGCGCAAGTTTAGCCCTCCAAGAAAAAAAAAAAAAACTACGGCGATGCACTTACGTGTTGGATGTTGCAGTAGTCAGTAAGGCACGCTAATATGACATCAAAATTACTCACCTGAAAGTTAAGCGAAAAGATAAATTGCCAAAAAGGAAACCTAATAAGCGGCGAACGATTGTCATGATAATTAATTAAATTCTTTATTTAAACACCATACGAATACTCTTATTCCATGTATCCACTTTGTGTGTATGAAATCTGCGTGAAATAAATCGTCGAACTTCATATTATTTATCTCCGCGAAACTTGCGTGAACAATGACAAGATTTATCGAGTTTCACAATAACGATGCAATTACAGATAATTCTCCTGTAGGACGACATTCCAACATGTTGCGTGTTGTTTATTTGTCACCAAAACAAGGAATATAATCAGGAGAAACGGGTGCAGATATGCGATCGTGGCGTTACTCACTGCCATTCTACGAAAAATACGTCTTTCTGGCGATGTATAATAATATTTTTCCAGGAGTTTCGAGCCGCCGCGAGGAACCGCAATAATTGGCGTTTAAAATTCGTATATATCCGAAGAAAAAAATTAGCACGAGGAACCGTCTTTATTGAGGTTGCCCAAGTCCTTTGTTCAGCGCAAAACCGTTTCCTGCGAAATTAGTACAAACAAGGTGCAACCCATTTTAGATCGCGTAACCGAGTTCCGTATTATTGCAAAATGTCTTTTTCGCGAAAAGTTGAAGTTTTGCAATGCGGCGATGAATTCTAATGCGCATATCAATTTGCCTGGGAGCCGCCGATTATGAATTAAAAATATGAATATCTTTCTGCTTTGAAATTTTTCAAGCATTCGTGAAATACAATTCATCCTGAACAGTGAAATTCGCAAGCAAAATATTAATATTTGATGGAATTGGAAAGTCTCGTTCTTATGTTCGAAGAATAATGTAAGAGAAAGGTTCATGATGAGAGCATTATGCTCAACGTTCCGAAAATATTAATATATATTTATGAAAATCTAACAATTTCACATGATTGTGAATTTACTAACGTAACTGACATAAATTTCTTCATAACTTTTAGCGTATGGTACTCTACAATTTTATCCCGTATAGCGAGATAGGGAATTCATTCCATATTACTGTGCAATGTCACCCGAATCTAATCCGCATAATTGACTGAGACTGTTCAAATTCAATCGCATGCTGTATGAATTAAAAATCCCTAATTATTAATATTCTTTAATTTCGAGAAAAAATTCTTCATCAGCTTTTGATCAATATTCGCCACAGGCAAGAAATAAAAACTGAAAGAGAAATACCGTTAGATAAATGTTCATACTTTTTTCAATCGTACGAAGGATCTGCAAAAAATTCAAGACAGAGATGTAGAGAATGTTACAACCGCTTTTCGAAAATAAAGGTTTCATAGCACGCCCTGAAGAAAACTAAAGAGCTAATGATGTATTCTAATCGTCGTAAGGATCAGCCGGCACTCTGTTTGCGATACTTTGAAAACTTGCATAGAAATTAATAAATCGTTGAAATACAAGTGCGACCCACCGATGATGCACGCGGCGTCATGCGAGAATCGCATTTGATACACCGATGATGCAAGACGCCTCACGGAACAGGAACGTTTCATCCACCAGTCATGCAAGCCGGCACCAATGTGTTAATGAAACTATAGAAACATTAGAATTACCATAGAATTTAAAGTTTGTTCTGAAAAATAGGAACATTAAAATTACTTCCCACGTGCTTTGTCGAATAAAATAATGCAAGATTCTAAATGATGTGCGTTTAGGGGTTAAAGTTCGTTGCATCGTCATATATTCCAAACGAAATTTTACTGTTTGACATCTGTGACATCAATTGCATATTAAATTCGTATGCACAATAAGAGACACTAACACACATGTCAAAGAAACTTCGACTGCTACGACCGATTAACATAATCCCCACAAATCCACCAATTGTTGAAAAACGATAAAGGCCGCTCGTCTGGTAGATAGTTCGAATCACAGGATCGCCTTTCGTCATGTATACATCGTCGATCTTGTCGATCAATTGTCAATGCCTCTTTCACGAGTCCTCGATCCTCCTCGCTCGCAAGTGATACTCATTCGCTCAACGTGACCAAAGTGTATTGTATTATCCTCAGACTAATATTAATACGTTACTAATATATTGTACGTACCCATTCGTAGAAATTTAATCGCACACAATGGGAATAATGGAAGTATATCATCGTAACTGGATCGAAAATGCAGGTATGTAATGATCGTACAACCGGCACCATAATTGTCTAGAAAGTAATTCAGGAGTTGATCACTGAGTGCGTGTGAGCGACGAGATGTTTTGGCAGTGATGTGCGTTTCTCGTTCACGTCCGCACGATTCATCATGATGGAAAAAATTCAGCGGAGAGTGAAAGTATGATTTTGTACTATATTTGGACCGCTGATCAATTAATTGTGCCGCCTTACAGTTTCTATCGCAAGACTTCCTTCTATTATAGAGATAATCGTTCGTGTCGCAAGGAAGAAATTTCTTAAAAATGGGGACACAGTTTTTTAATCGATACGCCAATGATGATTTTATTATTAGATCAAAAAGTTCGATCGCGACATTCCCGACTTTCATGGACAATCCTACGCGTAATCCTGGTGTAATCTCCTTTCCAAATCAGCCACCTTCTTGAGAGGTCCTTTCGATGATCGTGAAAGATTTAAAACGTGAGATTGGTCTTTCAGCTTGTACACCGCCGATGTTAATTATGAGACGTGTATTTATTTAAGTAAAGTGTTCAATGAGTCGTTTTCTGTAATTTATACGTTTCAATAGAGTTTTTTACAGCCTCCAAATGAATAATTTCACCTTGATATTATTGGAATACATTTAACGAATATACCATCCGTTGCGGCAGAGTTAGTACCCACACCTAGTACAGTTATAAAAAAAAACATGATTTTAAAACTGCATCGCGGATGCGTGAGTTTATGCTGTGCGATCAAATTTGATAGGCGCATAGTGCGTATCTAACATAACAAATGTACAATATTCATTCTTATAGGTCAATATCATACGGATGTAGTAAATTATGGTTGAAAATATAGTTTATTAAAAGGGTTAAAATATATATATTTTATTCAAACTATCGATAACCGGTGACAGTAGCAATTTAAAATTAATCTGATCGTCGTACTTCTCAATTGCACTCTCGATTGCTCATACCCGACCGCCCTTATCCGACCGCCTTTACATGGCTGACCTTGCAGTGCCCTAGACAGTGACCCAGTCACGCATTTTTCGACACACAGCCGCACACACTTTTGTGCGTGCGAGGGCATAGAACACTCAAAATCCCTATGCGTTTGTATACATTATGGCGCTACGGGCGACGCGTCCGCCCACCTCTAAGGCGACTGCACTCTTATGACACATTATCTCTATTCCAAAAATTCTTGCGCACCACATTGGCAATAAAACGTTGATAAATTCACAATATCTTTAAAGATGACGCCAACGAGCATTAAACGTATGTGATAACAAAATATGACTTAATTTTACAAGCATGCTTTGATAAGATCACTTTCAGATCCAAAAATGCAGGCTATGACACTTTACGGCTCTATATTTTGGGTACCAATTATTGTATTTTCGTACCTGTACTTTACCCTGGGCTGCGGACCACGCTTCATGAAGGACAGGAAACCATACTCTTTAAAGACTTTCATAATGTACTACAACATCTTTCAAATAGTAGCGAACGCAATAATGGCCTATCAGTGTTGTACTGTCATATTTCCGTGGAACTCGGAAATCTTCTGCAAGTCACTGCAAGATGTAAATCCTGATCAATATCAAATGGTAAATATGACTCATGTGCGTTAAAAGTACTTACATTTTAATGATGTAAGAAAAGGAAACCGTAGAAATGTTTGCAAAATACCTTGCTTTTCATAAATTAAGATCAGAACGCGTGCAATAGGAGTTTCACAATCCCTTGAAAATACTAGCATTGAAACAAAAATGGCATGAAGATAAATATTGTTACCGATTACTATCGTTGGTTTGTTCTGAGAATCCGACGAAAACTATAATTTTGTTTTTTGCAAATATAGATGACGACGCTGTTGTGGTACCTGTTGGTCGTAAAGCTAATAGACTTTATTGAGACAGGCGTGTTCGTGTTGAGGAAAAAAACTAATCAGATAACGTTCCTGCATCTCTATCACCATGTATCGACCGCATTGCTCACTTGGTTGGGCGCAAGGCATTATCCTGGTGCATTAGCGGCATTCGCAGTTAGTCTAAATTCCTCAGTACATGTCCTGATGTACACATATTACTTGATCACCTCGTTCGGTACAACCTGGCAAAAAACTCTAAGGCCAATTAAGCCGCTTCTAACCGCCCTACAAATGGTGAGCTTGATGATACGTTAAACATGGTCATGGATAAAAATGTACCTAGAATGTATTCATCCATCATTATGAAATTATCGAGCTTTCTTTAGGAAAATGTTTTTCTGAGAACGTAGATTTTGATTTCATCGCAAGCACTTGTTAAATAACAACGATGCAAATGCACACATAAATTCTATGAACCTAAACCTTGACGTATGCTTATGTTCATTTTACGTTTAAAAATGGATACATTATTTAACAACCTTATTATTTATACAGATGCAGCTTATACTTATGATATATGGGCCCATTCAGACTAATATACCAGGCTGCTATGTTAAGAACTTTACTGGTAATACATCGCTTATAATTGTAATAATCAACATAACTTTATTCGCAAATTTCTACAACAAAAGTTATAAAAAGAAGAAAAGCGTTTGAGAAGCTACTTCTACCGCGACGGTGAGTTAAAACAAGTAACACTTATATTAAACATAACAATTTTTCGATTATCCCGTTTAACGATAGAACACAGATAATCATTTTACAATTGCCTATTATTGAAAACAATCAGTACGCTTGTTGTGTATAAACTCGACTTCCCCGTACACAGGATTAGCTACGTACCTATACGCAAAGCTCGTTTATTTGGTAAATACACCAAGGATATTATTCATGAGAGATATTTTATACTCTTCTTCTTTTCTTGTATTAACTATACAATCAATTTTCTACGTGCATGAGCATGTAAAATATTTGTTAAGAAGAATCAACACAACGTTGCATTGTTGCATCTAGGCTTTGGAATTATAAATGTTATCAATTTCCTAACCAAAATTTTAAAGAAAAAACTAGGTAAATAATTTTTATTTACAGAGTAGAACCGATAAATCCTATGGTTCAAGATAATTAATTTAAAAAATGTATTATTACTTCCCAATTTATTCATACAAACATATTTAATAGCTCTGAGAGACAATTCACACATGTCCTATTTATGTATATTAATAAGAATGTGCCTTAAATTATTTTAAGTAATAGGAAACTTTTATGCGCAATTTAATAACGTTTTGTTACCTTATTCTAATGCAAACAAGATACTGTTTGCGCAAGTTTAGTCCTCGGAGAACAAAAACTACGGCGATGGACTTACATATTTGAGGGCTCTGCAGTAACGCAATGTCAGTGACATACGCCAGTATGACGTCAAAATTACTCGCCCAAAAGTAAAGCGAAAAGATCGATTAGCAGAAAGGAAACCTAGAACATGAGCAACGAAGCAGTGTCATCATAATTAATTAAATTCCTTATTTAAACACCATACGCATACTCTTATTCCATGTATCCCCTTTGCGTGTATGAAATTGCGTGTATCTATACAGTAGCTCTGGTAGTTCGGAACCCGACTTAAACAGTATGTCGTAGATCAAATGACGTTCGCAGCCGCTGCGAAAAGCGAAGTTAAAAAAAAACTATTGTTCGTGTGCAGTATGCACATATACTTATATAATAAACGTAACACTGAGCACATGACAGAAATCAACCGACTCGTGAAGCTGCGTATTTAATATTTTTCCTCAAAACAAGAAAAATATTCAGGAGAAACGGGTTCAGGGATCCAATCGTGGCGATACTCACTGTCATTGCACGAAAAATACGTGGTTCCGGTGACGTATTATTTTTCCAGGAGTTTCGAGCCGCCACGAATCGGCGCAATAATTGGCGTTTAAAATTCGTATATATACGGAAAAAAAATCAGCGAGAGGAACCGTCTTTATTGCGGTTGCCCAAATCCTTTGTTCAGCGTGAAACCGTATTCCTGCGAAATTAGTACAAACAAGGGGCAACCCATTTCAGATCGCGTAAGCGAGTTCTCTAGTTTTGCGGAATCTTTATTCCGAGAAAAATTGAGATTTTGCAATACGCGCGTGAATTCGAACGTGCACATTCATTTTCCTGGAGACCGTCCTATATAAATAAAAAATATAATTATTACTTTCGTAAAAAATTGTTCAAACATTCGTGAATGACGATTCATCCAGAAACAGTGAAATGCGCAAGCAAAATATGAATATATTTATGAAAATCTAACAATATCACATTATTGTGAATGTACCAACGTGACTGAAATCACAGAACTAAAATTGTATCTTATGCAATGTAACTTAAAAATCCAAGAATGTTGGTCCACAATTCAAAATAAAAGTTTCATGAAAAGATACATATAAAATTACTTCTGAAGACAAATCTACCATATTAATTTATACTAACATTACTGTTGACAAAATTCATAAACTCCTCGACGACCAATTTTCTCGAATGCTCTTGAAAACATTAAAAGGCAATGTACGGGTAAAAGAGATTGCAAACGATAAGCCAAACAGACAATTTACAAAATCGAGTTCCAAGACCAACACTCGATCCGATCGTTGAAGGAATACCGATGGATATCCAAAAACTTCCATCGATCCCTGCAATTCTCCGGCATTCACGCGAAAAAATTCAGTATTTCAGGAGAATGGCCAGGGTTAAATGAAGCAAGAGCTACTAAGAACGATCAGAAATAATTTCAAAGTTGGAATCAACGGAGCGAACGGATTTCTTCGATCATCAGGACTCGCCTTCGAGAGCACTGTCAACCAATTTCTAGGCAAGTTAACTTTGAGTTCTCTCGTTAGACCCAAACGACTCGGAAAGAACCCCGAATACCTCCGAGGAAAGAACGTTAAAATTCATACGTTTGAGTCAATACGTTAGAACGGACGTTCACCACGAGCGCTGGTCTTGTTTTTATAATAAGTACTGGTGCGTAAACAAACTTGACGAGGAATTAGCGACGATGTAGGAGTGCTCGAAAATTCTGATACTTCTGTAACGCGTATATTTAGAAACTCAGGTCATCATTAGCACACATCGGAGAATAACCGGAATAATTATACCTGTCCAGTGCCTTAATATAATAGTATAGAAATAGTTTAGAAGAAGAAACGTTTCAGATAATTCACTTTCATAGTTTTCTAGGATTCAGAAGAAATAACATGCGCCTTATGGAATGGAAATCCTTACGTGGATGGAAAATCCTTTCGGGGGTGAACAACACTTGGGGATATGGCGTAAATGGTTGGCAGGCTACTATACTTGACTGGAGCGCTTTTTTCCGATTTATTATGCGGACACGTGGGTGGTTATACTCTTTTCTCCGTACTGTCGGGATTAGGGTTTGAGGGTGGATTAAACATCTCAAATCACTAATAATGCTACACTTTATTCTGCACGAAACACTGATTCGACTATGCTCACCCATAGACAAACACGCGCGCACAAATCCGCTCTCACTTGCGCATCCACTTGTCCAGTCACGCTACACTTCTGCCGATAAGAGTGCTGGCACTAAGGCACGAACGCGTTGCGTCCTATTGAATCTTACAGTACTAATTCGATATATCTAACGCTACTCGACAGCGCAATCCTATTCTGCACAGATTCACTCTCACCTATCAAGGTGGTCCCATGTCCTTAAGACCGTATTTACGTAAGTTTAGTTCCCTGCCTTACAAGGAAAGGACTCGCTCCTTTTACAACTTCAATTTTTTTCACCCCTCCTCTCATAGCATCACCCTTTACTCACTTTGTATCCTAGTCTGAAACACTCTTATTCTACGATTATCATTCCCTTGTTCTGCCAAATACCACGATGTTCCCCACTCTTCCAATCTCCTTATGCAACCTACTTCACCTCGGACTTACTATTCATTCTGCAGCACATTACTTCTACGCTCTACCACTCTGCACTCCAGGATAATTTTTAGAAAACGAGTCAAATCGTCCGATGATTTCTGTATCGGGTGGAATGACATTCGTACGTTCAATTTCCACACTTCACATTTTTTCTATTTATTCCTTCATAACTAATCGTTAGCGTACGGTACTCTGTAATCCTAACCTGTGTATATTACTGTGCGATGTCACCCGAATCTAATCCGCATTATTGACTGAGATTGTTCGAATTCAATCCCATGCTGTATGAATTCAAAATCCCTAATTATTAATATTCTTTAATTTCGAGACAAAATTATTGATCAGCACTTGATCAATAATCGCCACAGTCAAGAAATAGAAACTGAAAAAGAAATACCGTTAGATAAATGTTCACATTTTATTCAATCGTACGAAGGATCTGCAAAAAATGCAAGAGAGAGATGTAGAGAATGTTACAACCGCTTTTCGAAAATAAAGGTTTCATAGCACGCCCTGAAGAAAACTAAAGAGCTAATGATGTATTCTAATCGTCGTAAGGATCAGCCGGCACTCTGTTTACGATGCTTTGAAACGTTGCATAGAAATGAATAAATCGTTAAAATACAAGTGTGATCCACCGATGATGCACGTGGCCTCATGCGACAATCACATTTGGTACACCGATGATGCAAGCCGCCTCACGGAACAGGAACGTTTTATCCACCAGTCATGCAAACCGGCGTCAATGTGTAAATAAAACCATAAAAACGTTAGGATTACCATTGAATTTAAAGTTTTTTATGAGAAACAGGAACGATAAAATGACTTCCCACGTGCTTCGTCGAATAAAATAATGCAAGATTCTAAACAATGTGCGTTTAGGGGTTAAAGTTCATTGCATCGTCATAGACTCCAAACGAAATTGTATTCCGTGATCCATGACATCGATTACATAGTAAAATCGTATGTGCAAGGAGAAACACTAACACACGTATCAAAGAAACTCCAACTGCTATGATGGATTAACATAATCCCCACAAAACCAGCATTTGTTGAAAAACGATAAAGGCCGCTCGTGTGGTAGATAGTTCGAATCACGGGATCGCCTTTCGTCCTGTATACATCGTCGATCTTGTCGATCAATTGTCAATGCCTCTTTCACGAGTCCTCGATCCTCCTCGCTCGCAAGTGATACTCATTCGCTCAACGTGACCAAAGTGTATTGTATTATCCTCAGACTAATATTAATACGTTACTAATATATTGTACGTACCCATTCGTAGAAATTTAATCGCACACAATGGGAATAATGGAAGTATATCATCGTAACTGGATCGAAAATGCAGGTATGTAATGATCGTACAACTGGCACCATAATTGTCTAGAAAGAAATTCAGGAGTTGATCACTGAGTGCGTGTGGGCGGCGAGAAGTTTTCGCAATGATGTGCGTTTCTCGTTCCGCGGAGGACGAAAGCATGATTTTATACGATATTTCGACCGCTGATTAATTAATTGTGCCGCCTTACAGTTTCTATCGCAAGACTTCCTTCTATTGCGAGATCTTCGTTCCTGTCGCGGAAGAAATTTCTTAAAAATGGGGACACAGTTTTTTAATCGATACGCCAATGGTGATTTTATTATTAGATCAAAAAGTTCGATCGCGATATTCCCGATTTTCATGGACAATCCTACGCGTAATCCTGGTATAATCTCCTTTCCAAATCAGCCACCTTCTTGAGAGGTCCTTTCGATGATCGTGAAAGATTTAAAACGTGAGATATGTCTTTCAGTTTGTACACCGTCCATCTTAATTATGAGACGTGTTTTTATTTAAATTAAGTGTTAAGAGAGTCGTTATATGAAATTCATACGTTTCAATAGAGTTTCTACAGCCTCAAAATGAATTCTTTCATCTCGATTTTATTGGGATACATTTAAGTAATATACAATTCGTTGCAGCAGAATTGCTACAGCACACCTAGTACAGTTATGAAAAAAACATGATTGTAAAACTGCATCGCGGATGCGTGAGTTTATGCCGTGCGATCAAATTTGACAGGCGCATAATGCGTATCTAACATAACAAATGTACAATATTCATTCTTATAGGTCAATATCATATGGATGTAGTAAATTATGGTTGAAAATATAGTTTATTAAAAGGGTTAAAATATAAATATTTTATTGAAACTATCGATAACCGGTGACAGTAACAATTTAAAATTAATCTGATCGTCGTACTTCTCAATTGCACTCTCGATTGCTCATACCCGACCGCCCTTATCCGACCGCCTTTACACGGCTGACCTTGCAGTGCCCTAGACAGTGACCCAGTCACGCATTTTTCGACACACAGCCGCACACACTTTTGTGCGTGCGAGGGCATAGAACACTCAAAATCCCTATGCGTTTGTATACATTATGGCGCTACGGGCGACGCGTCCGCCCACCTCTAAGGCGACTGCACTCTTATGACACATTATATCTATTCCAAAAATTCTTGCGCACCACATTGGCAATAAAACGTTGATAAATTCACAATATCTTTAAAGATGACGCCAACGAGCATTAAACGTATGTGATAACAAAATATGACTTAATTTTACAAGCATGCTTTGATAAGATCACTTTCAGATCCAAAAATGCAGGCTATGACACTTTACGGCTCTATATTTTGGGTACCAATTATTGTATTTTCGTACCTGTACTTTACCCTGGGCTGCGGACCACGCTTCATGAAGGACAGGAAACCATACTCCTTAAAGACTTTCATAATGTACTACAACATCTTTCAAATAGTGTCGAACGCAATAATGGCCTATCAGTGTTGTACTGTAATATTTCCGTGGAACTCGGAAATCTTCTGCAAGTCACTGGAAGATGTAAATCCTGATCAATATCAAATGGTAAATATGACTCATGTGCGTTAAAAGTACTTACATTTTAATGATGTAAAAAAAGGAAACCGTAGAAATGTTTGCAAAATACCTTGCTTTTCATAAATTAAGATCACAACGCGTGCAATAGGAATTTCACAATCCCTTGAATTAAAACAAAAATGGCATGAAGATAAATATTGTTACCGATTACTATCGCTGGTTTGTTCTGAGAATCCGATGAAAACTGTAATTTTGTTTTCTGTAAATATAGATGACGACGCTGTTGTGGTACCTGTTGGTCATAAAGCTAATAGACTTTATTGAGACAGGCGTGTTCGTGTTGAGGAAAAAAAATAATCAGATAACGTTTCTGCATCTCTATCATCATGTATCGACCGTATTGCTCACTTGGTTGGGCGCAAGGTACGTTCCTGGTGCATTGGCGGCATTCGCAATTAGTCTAAATTCCTCAATACATGTCCTGATGTACACATATTACTTGATCACCTCGTTCGGTACAACCTGGCAAAAAACTCTAAGGCCAATTAAGCCGCTTCTAACCGGCGCACAAATGGTGAGTTTGATGCTACGTTAAAAATGAGCATGAACAAAACTTTATCGAGGATATATTCATCCATTATTATGAAATTATCCAGTATTCAATAGGAAAATATTTTTCTGAGAACGTAGGTTTTGATTTCATCGCAAGCACTTGTTAAATAGCAATGATAAAGGTGCACACCTAAATTCTATAAACCTAAACCTTGACGTACGCTTATGTTAATTTTACGTTTAAAAATGGATATATTGTTTAACAACCTTATTATTTACGCAGATGCAGCTCATGTTTTTGCTATATGCGCCTATCCAGGCTAATACACCAGGCTGCTATGTTTCGACCGTGACTGGTAATGCATCACTTCTGATTATAATAATCAACATAATATTTTTTGCAAATTTCTACAACAAAACTTATAGGAAAAAGAAAAGCGTTTGAGAAGCTACTTCTAACGCGACGGTGAGTTAACGCAAGTAACACTTATATTAAACATAACGTCATGCGGTTTAACGATAGAACACAGATAATCATTTTACAATTGTCTGTTATTGAGAAAAATCAATACGCTTGTTGTGTACAAACTCGACTTCCTCGTATACAAGATTAGCTACGTACCTATACGTTAAGCTGGTTTATTTGGTAAATGCACCAAGGATATTCTTCATAACAGATATTTTATACTGTTCTTTTTTTGTATTAACCATACAATCAATTTTCTACGTGTGTGAGCATGTGAAATATTTGGTAAGGAGAATCAACACTGCGCTGCATTGTTGTATCTAGACTTTGAAATTATAAATGTTATCATTATCCTAATCATAATTTTAAAGAGAGAACTAAGGAAAAAAATCTTATTGTATGGAATAGAACGCATAAATGGTTTGATTGAAGATATTTAATTTAAAATATGTAATGTTGCTTCTCGATCTATTGATACAAACTGTTCTATAACTATTAAGAGCTATTAATAGCTCTGAGAATAAATTCACACATTTTCTATTCGTATATGCTAATAAGGAATTGCCTTTAATTATTTTAAGTAATACGAAACGTTCATGTGCAGTTTGACAATTTTTTGTTACCTTATTCTGCAGCAAACAAGATACTGCTTTGCGCAAGTTTATCCCTCCGAGAAGGAAAACTACGGCGATGCACTTACGTATTTGATGGCTCTGCAGTACCGTAGTGTTAGTAACATACGCCAGTATGACGTCAAAATTACTTGCCCGAAAGTAAAGAGAAAAGATCGATTACCAGAAAGGAATCCTAGAACATGATCAACGAACCAGTGTCATCATAATTAATTAAATTCTTTATTTAAACATCATACAAATACTCTTATTCCATGTATCCCCTTTGTGTGTATGAAATCTGAGTGAAATAAATCATCGACTTTTATTTATATTATTTAATCTCTGCGAAACGTGCGTGGATAATCACAAGATTTATCGAGTTCCGCAATTACTATGCAATTACAGGTAAATCTCCTGTAGGACGACATTCCGATAACATAATTTCGACTTTATTTGCCAATCGACTTACAGTCGATCTTTATGCAACATAATATTAAATAAGCATAATATTATCCACTTAACGTAACCAATCCATTATGAATATTCTCTACGCAACGTCAACCTTTTAAATCAACTCTACTACGGCAACACTGAGAAATAAATTCCTCGGTGAACAGTCAATAATAAAAGATAAATTGCTCACCTTTAATACAACATTAACCTTAATGAAAAAGAAAAATTGAAATTTGGAGCGGAATACAAAAATCCTCTGCGTTAAGCAGCTTAACGCTTGATGTGCAATGACTTAAACATTCTGAAAATTACCATTCTATATATACCGTAGCGCTGGTGGTTCGGAACTCACCTCAAACGGAAGGTCCTACGCCAAATGACCTTAGTAGTAGATGTCGAAAATGTATTAAAAAGAAATAAAACTATTACCATTCGAATATTTATTCGTGTGTAGTATGTATATATACATATATGATAGACGTAACACCAAGTACATGACAGAATTCAACCGACTCGTGAAGCTGCGTGTTTAATATTTTTCCACAAACCAAGAAAAATAATTAAAAGAAACGAGTTCAGGGATTCGATCGTGGCGTTATTCACTTCCATTGCACGAAAACTACATGGTTCTGATGATGTATTATTTTTCCAGGAGTTTCGAGCCGTCGCCAGTCGGCGCAATAATTGGCGTTTAGAATTCGTATAAATCCGGGAAAAAAAATCAGCGAGAAGAACTGTCTTTATAAAGGTTGCCCTTATCCTTTGTTCAGAGTAAAACCGTATCCTGCGAAATGAGTACAAACAATGCGTCCTTTACAAATTAAAAATATAAGTATTATTTTTGTAAGAAATTTTCCAAATATTCGTGAATAACAATTTTCTCTAATAAGTATTGGTGCATGAAGAAACTTGACGAGGAATTGGAGACGACGTAGGAGCGCTCGAAAATTCTGATACTTCTTTAACGCGTTTATTTAGAAACCAAGGTCATCATTACCTCACGTCGGAAAATGATCAGAATAATTATGAAATACCTGTCGAATGCCTAAATATAATAATATAGTAATAGTTTTGAAAAATAAATGTTGCAGATAATCCACTTTCATAATTTTCTAAGATACAGAAGAAATAACAAACGTATTATGGAAAAAACGTTTCATTAGTGCAAGAATTACCATGGGTATTCCATTTATACCCGTATAATGATTCCTAAAAGACTCCAAAGATTGTCGAGCTTTCAACATGGCTGACCACCCTCTGACAATTCGTCCGCGTCCAATATAGCCGACCTCCGACTGCCGATCTTCTGGTTCCCGTTCACTTATTTCACCCAATGTGTTTGTTTTATTAATAAAAGCCTGCTCACAACATACTATTTTTATCTATTCACGAATCCATTCCTATTTTGGGGCAATGAGGTCGTTGATCAGGTGAGTGGCAAAAGAAGGGTTGTACCCGCATCGCATATTTGGCGTGGGGAGATCGATTTCGAGAAAATTAGATCGTTGAATACGTGGATGGAAAAACTTTTCGGGGGTGAGCAACACTTAGGGATATAGCGAATATAGATTAAACATTCCTAATCACTAATAATGCTACACTTTATTCTGCACGAAACACTGACTCGACTATGCTTACCCATACACACAAACACGCGCGCGCACGTCCGCTCCCACTCGCGCATCCACTTGTCCAGTCACGCTACACTTCTGCCGATAAGAGTTCTGGCACTAAGGCACGAACGCGTTGCGTCCTATTGAATCCTACAGTACTAATTCGATTTTCCTAACGCTACTCGACAGCGCAATCCTATTCTGCACAGTTTCACTCTCACCTATCAAGGTGGTCCCATGTCCTTACGTCCGTATTTACGTAAGTTTAGTTCCCTGACTTACAGGGAAGGCCCCGCTCCTATTACAATTTTCTTGCATCCTAGTCTAAAACACTCTTATTCTACGTTTATCACTCCTTCCTTCTGTCAAATATAACGATGTTCCCCCACTCTTCCAATCTCCTTATACAACCTGCTTCACCTCGGACTTACTATTGTGGGAACGTGAAAATAGTCCAGCGTGAGAATGGGTAAATACTTTGTGGATTAGAAGTGCGAGTGAAGTGTATTTGGGCTGTAAGGCGACGAGAGAAGAGCAATAGACAGAGTGCATGGCTTAGTTTTGGGTGACGGTTAGTTTAGAGGAATGCGGATGGTCGATGAGCGTGAGAACTTCTACGCACGAGAGGGGGTGCGTGCAGGGATACTTGGGAAGAGGGAGAATCTTAAGAGAGTATATAGGGCAGTCGAGAACGGAGAGTGACAAAGAGCAGTAGAGTAAAGGGAATCACAGAGAACAGAGTCAGAGTATAGAGTAAAGAGACAGAGTACAGAGAACAGAGTAGAGAGCAGAGTAGAGTTAGTGTAGAGAAACATACTATATAAACTATATCCTAGTAATAGTAATAAACTATCCATCTTTATCAACACAAGTCGGTGGCGGAAAAATACTTTAACCATCCACACAAAAAATAAAAATCCTAATCAATCCCCATACTATTCATTCTGCAACTCACTATTTCTACGCTCTACCACTCTGGACCTCAGGATAATTTTTTGAAACCAGTCAAATCGTCCGATGCTTTCTGTATCGGGTGGAATAGCATTCTTACGTTCAATTTCCACACTTCACATTTTTTCTATTTATTCCTTCATAACTAATCGTTAGCGTATGGTACTCTACAATTCTATCCCGTATAGCGAGATAGGGAATTTATTCCACATTAGTGTGCAATGTCACCCGAATCTAATCCGCATTATTGACTGAGACTGTTCAAATTCAATCTCATGCTGTATGAATTCAAAATCCCTAATTATTAATATTCTTTAATTTCGAGCAAAATTCTTCATCAGCATTTGATCAATATTCGCCACAGGCAAGAAGTGGAAACTGAAAAGAAATACCGTTAGATAAATGTTCACATTTTTTTCAACCGTACAAAGGATCCGTAAGAAATGCAAGACAGAGATGTAGAAAATGTTACAACCGCTTTTCGAAAGCAAAAGTTTGACGGTACGCCGTGAAGAAAACTAAAGAGGTAATTACATATTTTAATCATCGTAAGGATCAGCCAGCACTCTGTTTACGATACTTTGAAAAGTTGCATAGATATTAATAAATCATTGAAACACAAGTGTGACCCACCGATGGTGCACGCGGCCTCATGCGACAACCACATTTGACACACCGATGATGCAAACCGGCCTCAATGCGTTAATGAAACCATACAAACGTTACAATTTCCTTGAATGTAAAGTCTGCTCTGAAAAACAGGAACTTCAAAACTACGTCACACGTGCTTCGTCGAATAAAATAATGCAAGATTCTAAGCGAAGTGCGTTTAGGGGTTAAAGTGCGTTGCATCGTCATATACTCCAAATGAAATTATACTCTTTGTTCCGTGACATCAATTGCATAGTAAATTCGTATGCGGAATGAGAGACACTAATACACATGTCAAAGAAACTTCGACTGTTATGACCGATTAACATAATCCCCACAAAACCAGCATTTGTTGAAAAACGATAAAGGCCACTCGTGTGGTAGATAGTCTGGATCACGGGACAGCCTTTTGCCATACATACATCGTCGATCGTGTCGATCAATTCTCAATGCTTCTACGAGTCCTCGATCCTCCTCGCTCGCAAGTGATACTCATTCGGTCAACGTGACCAAAGTGTATTGTATAATCCGCAGACTAATATTAATACGTTACTAATATATTCTACGTACCCATTCGTACAAACTTAATCGTACACAATGGAAATAATGGAAGCATACCATCGTAACTGGATCGAAAATGCAGGTATGTAATGATCGTACAACTGGCACGATAATTGTCTAGAAGGAAATTCAGAAGTTGATCACTGAGTGCGTGTCAGCGACGAGATGTTTTGGCAGTGATGTGCGTTGCTCGTTCACGTCCACACGATCCATCATGATGGAAAAATTACGCGGAGAATGAAAGCGTGGTTTTATACGATATTTGGACCGCTGATCAATTAATTGTGCCGTCTTGCAGTTTCTATCGCAAGACCTCCTATTGCGAGATTTTCGTTCGTGTCGCGAGGAAGAAATTTCTTAAAAATGGGGACACAGTTTTTTAATCGATACGCCAATGATGATTTTATTATTAGACCAAAAAGTTCGATCGCGATATTCCCGATTTTCATTGACAATCCTACGCGTAACCCTGGTGTAATCTGCTTTGCAAATCAGCTCATGATCCTGACGTCCAAAAATAATCTACGCGTGTGACCTTCTTGAGAGGTCCTTTCGGTGATCCTGAAGGATTTAAAACGTGAGAAATGTCTTTCAGTTTGTACACCGTTGATCTTAATTATGAGGCGTGTTTTTATTTAAATTAAGTGTTCACAGAGTCGTTTTCTGAAATCACATTTAACACAGGATACATTTAACGAATATACCATCCGTTGCGGCAGTTAGTACAGCACGCCTAGTACAGTTATAAAAAAAACATGATTTTAAAACTGCATCGCGGATGCGTGAGTTTATGCTGTGCGATCAAATTTGACAGGCGCATAGTGCGTATCAAGCATAAAAAAATGTACAATATTCATTCTTATAGGTCAATATCATATTGATGTAGTAAAGCATGCTTTTTTTTTTAATTCATTTTTCGGCATAAACTGCTAAGATCATTTGGCCTAGGACCTGCTGTTTAAGGTAGATTCCAAACCACCAGAGCTGCGGTATACATATCACATAGAAAAACCAGAGGTGATGGGCGAGATTCGAACCCGGGTCTGCCGCGCGGCAGTCTGAGCCTCCATCCACTACACCACAGTAGCTCCCCTAAAGTATGCTTGAAAATATAGTTTATTAAAAGGGTTAAAAAGGATTCTTACTTCATTTTCGAAAGTCTTGCTGATCCGTACGACGATATTAAGTTCGGAGTAAAATTAGATCGATAGAACCAAGACGCCGGATTCCCAATAACATCGCGCGTTCTTTATTCCTTTCTTTATTTCAGATAGAATTCCTAAGTCCTTTTTACGACTCTAACTCCTACATATTCTCAGGAGCGAGATCTTAGCCGAGTTCAGATTCGTGTGTCCTCTCCGATGATTTCCGCCCTGTTAGCGTATGGACGCGAGTGCTCTGTACTCTCGGAGAGGCAATCCCTGTCGAGATCGCCCTTGTGCGCCCTCAAAGAGGTTGTCCGACTTGCTAGTGCAATGAGAAGCATTCCTCACTATTTACTAAATGAGCCGTGACCGAAAAATCCTTCACGCACATCATCGTTGGGTTAATATTATTCGGGAGGGATAAGAAGAGGAGGCCTTGAGTCTCCCTCTCTCGTATTATTTGAATTCTTGAAACGAGAATCTATAACAGGCACGTACCTAAATTCCGCGAATCGCAAGGACGCATAAGAAAGAAGAACGAGACAATAACTTTTGACTTCGCCACGGCAAAGCACGATTCGTCTCTGTTCATCCAGCAAGGCTCGAATACGTATTTATCGTTTTTGTCCATCAGCCACTTAGACCGTTAGGCCTTGAATAAGACAAAAGAAAGTGGTATAGGGGGAAGAAAAGTAGCCGGAGAAGACGATTACATATTTGGCGCCCAACGTGGTATCGAAAGGCGCTTGGCGGAGACAATAATATTTCGAAATAATTTGGGTAGTAGCCTTCGAACATAATAATTTGATAATGAGTATAGACACGCGTTCGAAGACGAAGGAACAGAGCGAAGCAACAGACACCGCGGAACGAGCTATAGGAATATTGGACTCGACAATTAGTGGTTTTGCACGCGTGATCCGATGTCCGGTCGATTTTGCGCCGATTCAACAACCTTCGGGTTCTCAACCTTCCTCAAATCTTCCCGTTACGGCAAATAAGAGACAATCTATGAGCGCAGAAGATAACGCGATGTTCAACGATGTTATATTACAGGGAGTTCGTGTAATCGAAGAAAAGAACGAGCGGTACGAGAACCGTGTACGGAAATTAGAATCGGAGCAGGGACAATATGAATCGCGTATTAGGCGGTTAGGATCGAATATAATGAAACAAAGAGAAGATCAAATTTTGCAGGAGACCGAACAAATATACGTGAGGATGACACAGGTTCGCAAGGTAATACGGGAGGATATTTTCACAATCAAAAAGAAATTTTGAGAGATTAAGAAATAACACGAATCTCGGATACTCATCGTTCGATTCACAATACGCGCTCACAGGACAGGTTTCGTTGCGTCCTTCCGACAAGCTGCCTCCTCGTACTCACGGACAAGAACGACCCGCGAATAATTCGTCGAATCTTACTGCCGAGAACGTTCCCATAACCGCCTGGCCATTTTTAGTAAAACCAAAATTACCCACATTTGATGGCTCGTCAACTGAACGAACAACAAAGTTCTTGTGGGAGTTGAAACGATTGATTAAAGTAGCTTAAAATCCGCAACACGAAATACAGGTAATTATTGATCAAACCTTAACACTGGAACTACCAAACCAGTCAAAATGACTGGTCTGACATTTCTTTAAAAAATCGTAGTGCTTTATAACGATGTATTTTTTGACATTTTCCATGATTTTCATGCAGTATTTAGATCACCATTTTGATTTGCTGAAATTTCCTCTTACTCTCCCCTATTTTTTAAAGATGTACGTAGTCTTCTAAATATGTCCAGAAAGTGGCTGGTAGTTCTAGTGTTAAACGGCGTAGCAAGCGAATGGTGGGATCTCGTGTCAGACCAAGGCATGACATGGAATGATTTCGTGAAAAGCTTCCTCGTACGATTCTGGGGCACATCCATACAGAGAAAGATTAGAAGCAACTTAGAATCGGGAGTTTATCGTGAGAATTATGATCCGGCTAGAGTAACGTACGCTATACGTCTGATAGAAAACGCACGAAATTTAGTACCTAGGCTGTCCGACGAGGAAATTGTAGAAGCATTAGCCAAGTACTTCTCACAGGCAATCGATCACGCGGTAATGTGGCAGAATATTACCACAATCGAGGTATTTTAGGCATTGTTAGGTTCATGGGGCCATAACGGCGGTATTAATCGATCGTTTTATAGAAATAACGAATACAAACCGCGGATCGCACAGGAAAATCGGGAAAGTCAACAGCTGTACGAGAGCCAACGGCGTGTCTTCTCGAGAACACCCTATGCTCCTCCTCCTCGGCAAAATCCCTTATCCTTTGATAATCCTGCGGCAAAATCACGAAACCGGCAACAAAATTATGAAAGGCGTAATAATTATTCTCAACGCCAGTCCCCCACGCGGCTAGATAACGTGTTAGACAAATCTCCGGCTAAAGCTTAAGAAGTCGCCTATGAAGAAGTAAGGGGACGAGAAAACGAATTTTGGACATTAACACTTTTTCCTAATCTCCGTGACAAATTTACATCCCCGGAAGAAAGGAATGAAGTTCCAATCACTCTCGCTCAAAGTCAGCAGAATCAGGTGTCGGTCCAGGGAATCCGAATCGAAGCTCTCATCGATACTGGAAGTACAATTACGGTACTTTCTGAGACTTGGTTCCGAGATCATTGACACTAGAAGTACCGGCCACTTTCTGGGCATATTTAGTGTTCGCGTTTTTTGTGGACGTTCGTACGTCGAGGATCGCAGACGTCGCGGTTCTCCTCGCGGACATTCGAACTGCATTTCCTTTGCTGAGTTTTCATGACAATTCGTCGCAATCTGCCCGAATTGGTTACGCTTAAAACCGTCCGTCTTTAAGGCTGTACAGTTATGACACATTATCTCTATTCCAAAAATTCTTGCGCGCCACATTGACGATAAAACTTTGATAAACCAACAATGTCTTTAAAGATGACGCCAACGAGCATTAAACGTATGTGATAGCCCCGCACGATACGGTTTTCCAAGCATGTATTTATAATACGACTTTCAGATCCAACCATGTGCACTATGACACTTTTCCGCTCACCGTTTTGGGTACCAATTCTTGTATTTTCGTACCTGTACTTTACCCTGGGCTGCGGACCGCGCTTCATGAAGGACAGAGAACCATACTCCTTAAAGACGTTCATAAGGTACTACGACATCTTTCAAATAGTGGCGAACGCAATAATGGCCTATCATGGTTATAATATCATACTGCCATGGAATGCGGAAAACCTCTGCAAGGCATTGCAAGATGTTAACCTTGATCAACACCAAATGGTAAGTATGAATCATGCGCGTTAAAAATGCTTATATTTCATTAACGTAAGAAAGGTAAACCGTAGAAATGTTTACAAAATACATTGCTTTTCATAAATTAAGATCAGAACGCGTATAATATGAGTTTCACAATCCCTTGAAAATATTAGCATTGAAACAAAATTGACTTGAAGATAAATACTGTTACCGATTACTATCGTTGATTTATTCTGAGAATTCGATAAAAACTATAATTTTGTTTTTTTGAAAGTATAGATGACGACGCTGGTGTGGTACGTGTTGATCGTAAAGTTAATAGACTTCATTGAGACAGGCGTGTTCGTGTTGAGGAAAAAACATAATCAGATAACGTTTCTGCATCTATATCACCATGTAGGGATCGTATTGTTCACTTGGTTGACTGGAAGGTACTTTTGTAGTGCATTTGGGGCATTAGGAATTAGTATAAATTCCTCAGTACATGTCCTGATGTACACATATTATTTGATCACCTCGTTCGGTACCACCTGGCAAAAAATACTGAGGCCAATGAAGCCGCTTCTAACCGCCCTACAAATGGTGAGTTTGATGACATGTTAATAATAACCATGAATAAAACTTTACCCAAAATATATTCATCCATTATTATGAAATTATCGAGCATTCCATAGGAAAATATTTTTCTCAGAAGATAGATCTTGACTTCATTATAAGCACTTGGTAAATGACAACGATGAAGATGCACACCTAAATCATATAATCCTAAATCATGACGTATGTTTATGTTCATTTTACGTTTAGAAATAGATATATTGTTTAACAATTTTATTATTTACACAGGTGCAGATTCTATTTGTAATATATGTGCTCATCCAGACTAATATACCAGGCTGCTATGTTACGAAATCTGTTATTAATACAGCAATTGTACTTCTAATAATCAACATAATTTTGTTTGGTAACTTCTACAACAAAAATTATAGGAAAAAGAAAGGCGTTTGAAAGCTACTTCAAGCACAAGAGTGAGTTAACGCAAGTACTTAACACTCATATTCAACATAACAATTTTTCGGTTATCCGGTTTAACGATAGAACACAGATAACCATTTTACAATTGTCTATTATTGAGAAAAATCAGTACGCTCGTTGTGTACAAACTCAACTTCCTTGCACAGAGAATTAGCTACGTACCTATACGCAATCGCCGTTTATTTGATAAATATGCCATGGATATACTTCATGACAGACATTCTTTATATTTTTGTATCTTTTTTTGTATTAACTATAGAAGCAATTTTCGACGTGTATGAACATGTGAAATATCTGGTAAGAAGGATAAACGCAGCGCTGCATTGTTGCATCAAGACTTTGGAATTATAAATGTTATCATTATCCTAATCATAATTTTAAAGAGAGAACTATGGAAAAAATCTTATTGTATGGAACAGAACGCATAAATGGTTTGGTTGAAGATGATTAGTTTAAAAAATGTAATATTGTTTCTTGATCTGTTGATACAAACGTTTTTAATAGCTCCGAGAATACATTCACACATTTTCTACTCATATATATTAATAAGAAATTGCCTTAAATTATTTTAAGTAATAGGAAATCTTAATGCGCTGTTTCATTCTGCAGCAAACAAGATGCTATTATGCGCAAGTTTAACCCTCCGAGAAGAAAAACTACGGCGATGTACTTACGTTTTGGATGATTCTGCAGTAGTCAGTAAAGCACGCTAGTACGACGTCAAAATTACTCGCCCGAAAGTAAAACGAAACGATCGATTACCAAAAAGGAAAGCTAGAACATGAGCAACGAACGAGTGTCAGCATAATTAAATAAATTCTTTATTTAAACACCATATGAATACTAATTCCATGTATCCCCTTTATGTGTAAGAAATTGCGTGTGTCTATACTATGGCTCTGGTGGTTTGGAATTCAACCTAAACAGTATATCGTAGATCAAATGACGTTAGCAATCGGTGCGAAAAATGAATTTAAAAAATAGAACTCCCGTTTGTGTACAGTATGTACTTATATATATACTTATATGCTAAACGTAACACCGAGTACATGACAGAGTTCCACCGACTCGTCAAACTGCGTGTTTAATATTTTTGCTCAAAACAAGAAAAATATTCAGGAGAAACGGGTTCAGGGATCCAATCGTGGCGATACTCACTGTCATTGCACGAAAAATACGTGGTTCCGGTGACGTATTAATTTTCCAGGAGTTTCGAGCCGCCACGAATCGGCGCAATAATTGGCGTTTAAAATTCGTATATATACGGAAAAAAAATCAGCGAGAGGAACCGTCTTTATTGCGGTTGCCCAAATCCTTTGTTCAGCGTAAAACCGTATTCCTGCGAAATTAGTACAAACAAGGGGCAACCCATTTCAGATCGCGTAAACGAGTTCTCTAGTTTTGCAGAATCTTTATTCCGAGAAAAATTGAGATTTTGCAATACGCGCGTGAATTCGAACGTGCACATTCATTTTCCTGGAGACCGTCCTATATAAATAAAAAATATAATTATTACTTTCGTAAAAAATTGTTCAAGTATTCGTGAATGACGATTCATCCAGGAACAGTGAAATGCGCAAGCAAAATATGAATATATTTATGAAAATCTAACAATATCACATTATTGTGAATGTACCAACGTGACTGAAATCACAGAACTAAAATTGTATCTTATGCAATGTAACTTAAAAATCCAAGAATGTTGGTTCACAATTCAAAATAAAAGTTTCATTAAAAGATATGTATAAAATTACTTCTGAAGACAAATCTACCATATTAAATTATACTAACATTACTATTGACGAAATTCGTAAACTCTTCGATGTCCAATTTACTCGAATACTCTTGAAAGCATTTAAAGGCAATGTGACGCATAAAAATGTTGCAAGCGCCAAGTCGAGCAGACAATTTACAGAATCGAGTTCCTTTAATAAGTCCGACCCTCGATCCGATCGTTGGAGGAATACCGATGGACATTCAAAAAATTCCACCGAGCTCTGCAATTCTTCAGCATCCAGACGAAGAAATTCAGTGTTTCAAGAGAATGGCTAGGGTTAAATGAAGCATCAGGACTCGCCTTCGAGAGCACTGCCAACCGATTTCTAGGTAAGGTAACTTTGAGTTTTTTCGTTAGACCCAAACGACTCGGAAAGAACCCCGAATACCTCAGAGGAAAGAACGTTAGAATTCATACGTTCGAGTGAATACATTAGAACGAACGTTCACCGCGAGCGCTGGTCTCGTTTTTATAATAGGTACTGGTGCGTGAACAAAGTTGACGAGGAATTAGCGACGATGTAGGAGCGCTCGAAAATTCTAGTACTTCTTTAACGCGTTTATTTAGAAACCAAGGTCATCATTACCACACGTCGGAAAATGATGGGAATAATTATGAAATACCTGTCGAATGCCTAAATATAATAATACAGTAATAGTTTTGAAAAATAAATGTTGCAAATAATCCACTGTCATAGTTTTCTACGATACAGAAGAAATAACAAGCGGATTATGGGAAAAACGTTTCATTAGTGCAAGAATTACCATGAGTATCCCATTTATACCCGTATAATGATTCCTAAAAGATTCCAAGAGATTGTCGATCCACCCGCTTTCAACATGGCTGACCACCATCTGACGTCCGCGTCCAATATGGCCGACCTCCGACTGCCGGTCTTCTGATTCCCGTTCTCTTATTTCACACAACCTGTTTGTTTTGTTAATAAAAGCCTGCTTACAACATACTATTTTTATCAATCCACGAATCCATTCCCATTTTGGGGCAATGAGGTCGTTGATCAGGTGAGTGGCAAAAGAAGGGTTGTACCCGCATCGCATATTTGGCGTGGGGAGATCGATTTCGAGAAAATTAGATCATTGAATATGTGGATGGAAAAACCTTTCGGGAGTGAGCAACACTTAGGGATATAGCGGATATAGATTAAACATTCCTAATCACTAATAATGCTACACTTTATTCTGCACGAAACACTGACTCGACTATGCTTACCCATACACACAAACACGCGCGCGCACGTCCGCTCCCACTCGCGCATCCACTTGTCTAGACACGCTACGCTTCTGCCGATAAGAGTTCTGGCACTAAGGCACGAACGCGTTGCGTCCTATTTAATCTTACAATACTAATTCGATTTTCCTAACGCTACTCGACAGCGCAATCCTATTCTGCACAGTTTCACTCTCACCTATCAAGGTGCTCCCATGTCCTTAAGACCGTATTTACGTAAGTTTAGTTCCCTGCCTTACAAGGGAAGGTCTCGCTCCTTTTGCAACTTCAATTTTTTTCACCCCTCTCCTCACAGCATCGCCCTCTC